>JAKTWU010000248.1:0-53301 GCA_030582435.1 Taiozyma onychis
ATACCCATTTTTGGATGTGTGTTGCGAACTAGGGATGTGAGTTAGGGCCTAACAGCAATTTGAAGTATTTGAAGCTTTTTTTTTTCACTTTTTTCACTTTTGTTTGGTTTTGTCCTGTTTTTTTTTCAAAAACATCGGCTTTGTCAGCGATTACGTAAGTAATGCCCAGGGCTGCGAACCAAGTGGTGGCAGAGAGATAATCAATCTCATGCTGTGGGGCGTCTGGACAAGATCAATGGGAAATTGTTTTATGTTCCTAGTAGCCATTCTGCTATGGCAAATACCCGGAGAGTTGATTCCCTGTCTTCCACATGTCTTTTGAGCGATCGCCGCAAAATGGTTCATCAGCTGTATACATTACATTACCGTAAATGCAAGGAGGAGTTTGATAAGCATCAATCTGAGTCACATATCACTCTGTATTTAACTCCTTAGAGTCCTGGGAAACGGGTCTAATTAAATTTATTTAGATGTGAATTCACGCCTCGCTGTGGGTTAACAATATGAGCTATGATTCAGATGAACCTGAGGCTGAAACCATCCTGTTAGAGGATCAAGGAAGCGAAGATGAACCGTTCATTGAACCACTAATTGAAAGTCGAGGTCGACCTTACAAACTTAAAGAAATACTACCGGCTACTTGGTTGGGCTCATTCCTATCTGCAATGGATGGTACACTGGTGGCTAACATCATGAGTGGTATTGCTGCAGAATTTGGTCAAGAAGACATGAAATCTTGGGTTGCTACATCATACATATTGACAAACACAGCTTTCCAGCCATTGGATGGGAAACTTTCCGATGTCATTGGCAGAGAGAACGCACTATTTATTTCACAATTCTTCTTTACCTTGGATGCTTCTTATCTTTCTTTGCAACCAGCATTCAACAACTTGCCATCTCAAGGGCAATATCAGGTATAGGCGGTGGTGGCATTGTGGCCATGGGAAGTATTATTCTCAGTGATGTCCTTACTCTCGAAGATAGAGGCATCTTCCAAGGCTACTCCAATATCAATTACACGGCTGGTCAGATGCTTGGGCCTCCCATTGGTGGGCTTGCGTTGGCAACAATTGGAGGTGGACTTTCGGGTTCCAAGCATCCAAACCATTCACAGTGAGTTCACTGGGGAGAATTGATTTTGGTGGTGCCTTGGCTTTGGTATCGTTTCTAGCGGGTCACTTTTGCTAATATCCTCAACTGATTTAAACAAAGTCATATTAGTCATAATCTTCACCCTGTCAACTTTTGGTTTCATCCTGATTGAAAAGTACGTTGCTAGAGAGCACCTTCTACCACTTGATCATTTGAAGGGACATTGGGTGTTTGTGCCATCTTGTCTTCGGTTGCAAACTATGTCTTGTAATGTTTGTTGTTCAGTGTTCCTGTATATCTACAAGTTGTTCAGGGACAAAATCCTAAAGAGTCAAGTGTGTTCCTTATTGTCTGTGTCCTATTTGTTGCTGTTGGTTCAGTGATTGCTGGTTGGGTACTGAGAAGATTCAGTGATGATATCAAGAGGACATCCAACTGTATCTCATTTTTCAGTTCATCTTTCATCTTATTCGGTAACTATATAATATGGCTAGTATTTTTGATACCAAGACCTTACAACCCTGATTTGAGCTGGAAACTGGCGCTTTTTGGGGCGCTTGCAACTTTGGGGTTTTCATTTGGCCACTTGATGGTTTCAATCTTGATCACAACGGTGGCATTAGTTGGTAAAGAAGGTCAAGATGCGGCAACGGGGGTTAACTACCTTTTCAGATCCATTGGGCAAGTCTTTGGGGTGGGACTTTCCTTACCTGTGCACGAGAATACAGTCAATACCAATTTATCTGAATTGCTGAAAGACATGGCCAACGGTGACAAGATTTTAGAGAAGCTGACCAGTAACGCCAATTATCTCAAAACCAGTGATTTGATTGGGGATTCTTTAAAGATACTTCTGATATACCAACACTCAATGACAATCTCATATGTGTCGTCGGTTCTTCTTGCTGCTGCTGCCGTTGTAATGACATTTGTACTTATCTACATGAGACATAAATGACGGTTAAAAGAACTGTAATGATAACGTTATCGGAAAATGTAGAACAACTAACTCCGGAAAAACCAGAAATTGATTTAGCAAAGCACCTCATCTTGTTCGCAATTTTGTAAGAAACACTAAACAAACCCCCACGAAGGATCACTCCGATCCTCTAAAAGTCCACAAAGCTTAGCTCATAGCTGGTTCTTTGACTCATAATCACCATTCAAAGACCTTGAATTCATTGTGGCTGCTGAAAAGGTAAATTCGAGAAACCATTCATTGTCTGAGTCATAATATCATATCAGCTACTTTTGTGAACATTCGCCTCTTATCCCTATTCATATGAGGTACCCAGCATGCTGTCGAAACAATCCTCAGCCTCTGAATCGAGTCTTCTTTTAGATCCAGATGACGAACATTACACATCTATCGAAACATTACGCACACCTAATGAAAAGAAACATAACCTGAAAGCCATCTTACCTGCCATTTGGCTGGGCTCTTTCCTATCTGCCATGGATGGTACCATTGTCGCTAACATTATGAGTGGTATTGCGGCTGAGTTCGATCAAGAGGAGCTGAAATCATGGATCGCCACGTCGTATTTGTTGACAAACACTGCGTTTCAACCATTATATGGTAAGATCTCAGATATCATTGGAAGAAAATACGCCCTGATGATTGCACAATTCTTCTTTGGATTAGGCTGTTTCCTTTGCATATTCTCAACCAACATGCAACAATTTGCTATAGCTAGAGCCATCTCCGGTATCGGTGGTGGTGGGATTGCCGCCATGTCAAGCATCATTGCAAGTGACGTTGTGAGCCTTGAAGAGAGAGGAATCTTTCAAGGGTATTCAAACATGAATTTTGCTGCTGGTCAAATGATCGGTGCACCATTAGGTGGATATGCACTTTCAAGTATTGGATGGAGATGGACATTTGGTTTACAAGCGCCTGCTGTGCTGCTTTGCTCCCTCTTGACCTACAGAAATATAAACATCCCGCCTTTGAAACCTCTTACCAGTGAATCGTTTGGTAAAATTGACTTCGGGGGTTCGATTACACTAGTATCTTCGATAACATCTGCATTATTGATCTTCTCCACTGACCTCGACAAGAGGACCTTACTTATAGTCCTAGCCGTTTCATTTTCTGCTTTTCTACTCATTGAGAAGTATGTTGCTAAGGACCAAGTCATTCCTGCTGATCTGTTTGAAGGTGTCCTGGGTGTTTGTGCCATATTGTCACTTCTCACAACTTTTGTTCTTTACTGCTTGTTGTTTGGTGTGCCTGTTTATTTACAAATTGTGCAAGATCAAGATCCTAAACAATCAGGTAAATTCTTGATCTCGAACATCTTTTTCGTTTCAATGGGTTCCTTGAGTTCAGGTTGGTTATTGAGAAGATTTAGTAAAAACATAAAGAGAACCTCGATCTGGATCACATTCCTAAGCACCATATTCATCACCGTTGCTAATTTCATCATTTGGTTGGTGATTAAACTTCCTAATCCTTATGATTCAAGCTCACAATGGAAAGTTATCCTGGTATGCACGTTGGGGCTATTAGGGTTTTCATTTGGCCATGTCATAGTGTCAATCTTGGTCACTACCATTGCCATCGTCGGTAAGGAAGGGCAGGCTTCTGCCACAGGTGTCAATTATTTGTTCAGATCAATTGGTCAAGTCTTGGGTGTCGGTATTTCACTTTCGATCTATGAGCATACATTAAACAATAGGCTATCTAGACTATTAGTTGATGTTCCAAACGGTGACAAGATCCTGAAGAAACTGTTAAGTAATACCAGTTATATTAAGAATGGCGATTTGATATCTGATTCTTTGAGACCATTGATCTTGAAAGAGTATCAACAGTCTATGGCTGTTTCTTATATCCCATCAATGATCTTGGCCGGTACTGCTGTCTTGATCACTTTGGTTCTGGTGTATAAGAAGACCCTATAATGAACACAACGATGTATGACCGTGAACATTCTTCAACAAGAATACAAAGACAAGCATTATTTACGTACCTTGAATCTCAAGATATCTGCCAGTCTCTCCCGTGACCATATACATCAGGTTCTTAACTGGTAACAACTTGGTTTATTTCCTAGTAGCCGCCGTTGTTATTGTAAGTACCGAAGGTCAGTCTCTGGATCGAGATCTATTGGACAAGTCTCTGGTGTTGGGGTTTTCATTGCCAATCTACAAGATCAAATTGTTTGACAAGTTGGCAGCATTGCTGAAGGTTTCACTAACGGTGATGAGATGGTCAAGAAGCTGATCAAGAAAGCACAAAACATCGTGTGAGATTTAAAGTCAAAGTTTTCAAGAATCGATATCCTACTCAATTACCGAAGTTCCATTGAGTTGGCCTACTGTCCATCGTTATTCATGGCTGACAGGCGTCATAACCAGCACTGCGTTGGAGTATAAGGCCTCTTGAATAGACAGATCTTGAATCAACAATAGTTGATCTAACCAACAATCAACTATTAAGTGCAGTCCATGGAGAACCTGGAGAAATTCGGGATCCCAGGAACAATAGATCCACACAAACACTGCAGAATGTGTCAAAGACTGCGCCAATAAAGGCTTAAAGGAAGTGTATTATGGAAGAAATGGAGTGGCCTACCCGGTGGTGTCCGGGTGTTTTCACGTTTTTGGTGGAGAGAAGGAACCTCAGTAATGAGGGTGATACAGTGGCTGGAGGTGAAGTGGTCTGTGTGTCAGTGTGTGTCTATTTTTATGGGCCAAAACTACACTGGAGTCTCGTCTCGTCTCCCGCTGGTCTCACTGTGGTTGTCGAATGTGACTTTGACACCACCAGAGATTGCGCAGGTTCTCCCAAATTTTCAAATCACCACACAACCCCCGTTTCCACGTCTGGTGATATGTGGAACACGATAGTGAGCAACTGGGCTTGAACAGCCAGAACAAAAAAATAATGTCCGGGGGACAACCTTGTTGGCCTATTCTGGGGCCAATTGGTCCTCTGTAGAGATCCCACAGCGCGTGTATTTCCACTGGCTACTCAATTCACTCTGTAATGCTCTCTGTGGCCTTCTACACCGCTTTTTTTCCAACGTTGCGCCATCACCTGGGTTGGCCATCACCTGTGTCAACTCAAGAAGGAGCACGTCACCGGACAAAAAAAAATTCATATAAATTGAGCGTGGTCCTCTCCGAAAAAATTACCATTTGTACCTGATTCCCATAGTTCCAAGTTTCACTACTTACAACAACTACTACTACTATTACAATGGCCATCCAAAAAGTCTTCTCCAGATACGTCTACGACTCCCGTGGTAACCCAACCGTCGAAGTCGATATCCACACCGAAAAGGGTTTATTCAGATCAATTGTCCCATCTGGTGCCTCCACCGGTGTCCATGAAGCTCTAGAACTAAGAGACGGTGACAAATCTAAATGGTTAGGTAAGGGTGTCCTAAAAGCCGTTGCCAACGTCAACGATGTCATTGCCCCAGCTTTAGTTGCTGCCAACTTGGATGTCAAAGACCAAGCTAAAATTGACGAATTCTTGTTATCTTTAGACGGTACTGCCAACAAGTCCAAATTAGGTGCCAACGCCATCCTAGGTGTCTCCTTAGCCGTTGCCAAAGCCGCTGCCGCTGAAAAGAACGTTCCATTATACCAACACTTGTCTGACTTGGCTGAAACTCCAAAACCATATGTTCTACCAGTTCCATTCCAAAACGTCTTGAACGGTGGTTCCCACGCTGGTGGTGCTCTAGCCTTCCAAGAGTTCATGATCGTCCCAAGCGGTGCTTCAACCTTCTCTGAAGCCCTAAGAATCGGTTCTGAAGTCTACCACACCTTGAAGTCCTTGACCAAGAAGAGATACGGTCAATCTGCTGGTAACGTTGGTGACGAAGGTGGTGTTGCTCCAGATATTTCCACTCCAAAGGAAGCTCTAGACTTGATTGTCGACTCCATCAAAGCCGCTGGTTACGAAGGTCAAGTCTCCATCGCTCTAGATGTTGCCTCATCCGAATTCTACAAAGACGGTAAATACGACTTGGACTTCAAGAACCCAGAATCTGACCCATCCAAGTGGTTGTCTGGTGAAGAATTAGCCGCCTTATACTTACAATTGATCAAAGAATACCCAATTGTCTCCATTGAAGATCCATTCGCCGAAGATGATTTCGAAGCCTGGACTCACTTCAACGCCCAAGTTGACATTCAAATCGTTGCTGATGATTTAACTGTCACCAACCCAGAAAGAATCGCCACCGCCATTGAAAAGAAGTCTGCCAACGCTTTGTTATTGAAGGTCAACCAAATCGGTACCTTGACCGAATCCATCAAGGCCGCTAAGGACTCTTACGCTGCTGACTGGGGTGTCATGGTCTCTCACAGATCCGGTGAAACTGAAGACACTTTCATTGCTGACTTGTCTGTTGGTCTAAGAAGTGGTCAAATCAAGACTGGTGCTCCAGCTAGATCTGAAAGATTGGCCAAATTGAACCAAATCCTAAGAATTGAAGAAGAATTAGGTGACAAAGCTATCTACGCTGGTGCCGCCTTCAGAAAATCAGTTGCCATCTAAATGTGCGCCTGTTGACGAGTTTATAATTTAATTGTTTTACGATATTAGGAAATGTTCGTCGTAGTTATCCTTTCCCTCTCGGTCTTTCTTTCACGCTGGACTCTACCATCTCGAGCTCTCTAAACTCTTCTAATCCCGTTTTGTTACACTTGTAATATGCTTGAGAACAAACATTTATCTATTGACAATATTGTCATTATTGAATCAACATACATATATTCATAATGCTAATGGCAAGCCATGGTTTCACTAAACTCCGTACCGAAGAAATAGTTCCCCAAGCCAGCACCCACAGTAATAGCCAACATGATCCAACCATTATAAGTCATGAAGACCAACATCAATAGGTATGAATATCCCACGAGGGCACCATACAACACCGCTTTCTGTACACGACTTATACTTCCTGGATTCGTCGTTACTATATGATCTTCTTCATGCAACTGAATAGAAGGTACTGTTCCATTGTTAGAACTATCCCTCACAAAGCAATCAAAGAAATACTTACTCTTATTGTCCAATCTCTTAGCACGAGCCCTTAAGAACTCATATAGGGCCGCTAACCCAGCAATTACCACGAGCGAGAACACGAAAGAGGAGAAGGAACGGATGTGCCACCATTTGAACACCACACAGGTGTTTTTCCAGTCCCAAGTGAAGATCATCTAAACGTTAGTATCGGTGTTGATGTTTGATATCTTCAAGGATTATGATTACTCACATTCATGCTACACATGTCCATATCTGGCATGTCATGATCTGGCATAGAGTGGTCCATCATAGAGTGATCCATTGTGATTGGTGTTGTTTCGGAATGTTTTGGTATGTCTGGCGATTTAAGGGATTTCTCGATTTTAAATTTTGGAAAACCTCCTGATAACTATCAACTATATTTGCTCACTTTTCAACCTCAGACCGTGAGTACATCAACCTCAGACGGTGAGCACATTTGTTATTATGCGGTGGTTTAGAGTGTTTCCAACGCCTCGTTATTAGTTTGACAAGCTTCTAGACGCTCCTTGAGCCTCCACATTCTCTCTGAAGTATTATTCGAGATGGGTTTTCACTTTTAACATTTTCCCTGACTTGGTGATACGAATTGATCAACTTAGAAGAAAAAATGAAGTTTCATTGCTCTGAAATTTCTTCTGTAGAAATGTATGCATGCTCTCGACCTCAGAATAACCTTCCTTGAGAACAGCATGGTTAAAATATGGGATTTCAGAATCCACCCAAAAGTACACGTTAGCGATGGTTATCAAATATCTACCGCGGCATTTTGACACAGTTTCAGTCTTTTTTGTAAATTTGAAATTGAAAATAAATATTTAGAGTGTTTATTAAACATAACAACTACACTAAAACCTATTCGAATTTGACCTGAGACTAATGTCTTTGTGTTTATCTCATTACAATTTGGTCACTTACATATAAGGAGCTCGTGCTCATTTAGTGGAAATCACGGATTGGGCTTAAACTACTGATTGTTACAGAGTCAAGAAATCCAACTTTCAACAACGTATGCTTATTCCTTAATTCTCTTCTTTTACTTTCTCTCTCTTAATCAGCCTTACCTACAAATTGTTACGGTGTCAAGAATGCTTTAAATGTCTGAATACTCAAAGACCACCTCTCATAATTGGAGTTCTTTGGATCGTTCATGATCTTATCTCATTTTTAGCCCGATTCGGTTCTTTGGCGGATCAAAGAATGAAAATCGGAAAACTAAACATCCAGCAAAGATGCCAACCGAAATTCTTTCTTTCTTTTGACTTTCAATCGACAGCTTATGAATCAACAATCAGCTGGATGTTTCATAGTTGTTGCTCACCTCCCTCTCAACATCAGTGCTAGATCCCAAACCACGGCGTGCCCAAACATTAGAAGGATTATCACGAAACGTAACAAGCTTGAACTTAAATTACCATAAACAGCCTTCAATGGCAACGGCCCATACAATTATGAAACACTCGAGCAACGGGAAATCTTGAACTTCAGATCGGTATTCAATTGTGTTCCAGAGTATGTGTCCTGCTCCTGATAAAGATGACGTGATGACGGTGAGATTCATTTTGTTGGTCTAAATCTAGTAACACTTGGTTTCAAATGGATGAACTATTGGTGTTTCGCATGTGAGCGCATGAGATCTGGCAAGCTGTTGTGCCTGAGATGCTGCAATGCTGAAAGGGGAACAGTTGTTCCTTATGCAATTAATTTAGGCTGCATTCGAATTTACTATTTTTGGTTGATATGGAATCTCATGAAACGCCTAACGGCTGGAAAAGAGCATCGCTTATGCAGGTTTTAGCTAATTACGCTCCAAATTTTGCAAGATTCAAAAGAAATCCACACTTCATGCTTTAAATATCCCATTGGAGTCCATTTTGGGAAGGTGTTGTACCGTAAGGCGAAAATTTTTGTTGCATATTGGTTCTTACCCTTTTGGGACCTCAATGGGGATATATCTTACAAACCCAAGAATTCCCTGAAATAAACTTCAGATACGTTTCATACATCATGTTGCCTCACAGTTTGAGTTCAATTATTTAAGAAGCATTGTATCACCCCAGATTCAAACTTTCATTCATAGTTCTACATCAACCAACCCACCAATCAACCGCTAAAATATGCAATTCTCCAAAGCTTTTGTCTTAGCCTTCCTATTAGCCTTATCCAACAAGGCCTTTGCTGAAGAAACCACTGAATCAACTGAAGATGTTGAAGGTACCTCCAAAGGTGTTGAATTTCCATTCTCAGATGATGCTATCATTGAAGCTGTCCAATTAGGTGATGATGTCGCTCCAATCGTTTTAGATGACGCCGTTTACTTTGTTAACGCCACTATCGTTGACGCTGAATACGCTGAGCATGCTCAAGACTTACAAAAGAGGGATGCTGAAGCTTGGAAATGGCACACTTACTTGAGAGGTCAACCTTTCAAGAGATCCGCCGAAGCTGATGCCGATGCTGACGCCTGGAAATGGCACACTTACCTAAGAGGTCAACCATTCAAGAGAGAAGAAGGTTCATTGGCCAAGCGCTCTGCTGAAGCTGATGCTGAAGCTGATGCCTGGAAATGGCACACCTATTTACGTGGTCAACCATTCTAAATGGTTTGATTAGCCATGTTGCTCATTGCTGGGGCTAAACAGCTATGGACTTTAGTTCTCTATTTTTTTTAATCCTATTTGACGTTGACCTAATTGCTAGAGGGTAATTTAATAACATTTACTATGAATTTACAATCACATACTTCTAATGACCTGAAATGTAGTTGTCTCTTTTGATTTCTTCTGATTTAGAGCTTCTGCAAGTGTTAGAAGCTGATGAAGTTTATCACTCATCACCAAATCAGGTAAGGGACACACATTGTTTACTTTTTCATAAAAACATTGAAATCTTTTCTTGAAACAACAAAGATTCGCCACTCGAGAGCATAAACAAGCGAGAGATACGCCATGGCTGATCAGCTAGGGAAACAGCTTGGCGACTTGAAGCTCTCATCTACCGAGAAGCTAGCGCCTGATGGTAGCAGACCCAGTACTGGCCAGAAATCATCCAGTATTTTCCTAACGAAGAAGTTCAACTCCCTGTCTCCAAAGAAGAAGCCGCTGTCGCAAAAGAACAGGCTAGGCACTCCTACAAAAAATCAGTTTGATAAAGGCGCTTTCTTCAACGATGTTCCAATGGCCGTTGACGATAAAAGATGGAATGAGAAGCAGACTTTCACTATTGGTAAGCCTATTCAAAACCCAATGGCGCAAAATGACAAAATTGACCCTAGAGAGAACGTCCAATTCGTTACTGGTGGATTCAAGAAGTTCGCTAAAGAAGACTCACCGTTTAAGGATCCGTACTCCATCTTGAATAAATCTAGCTCTGACCGAGCAGGTGCCTCTTTCCTCGACAGTCCGTCCAAATTCGGGAAGGAGCAGGAGGCGGCTGATGGGCTCATCCAGTCTATAGGCGTAGACGATGATGCCAAGGAGATCAAAAAGCTAAAGAATGAAAAGATCACGGACGAAGATAGAAAAGTCAAAGGTCTATCGGTCAACTTGTTAGATCATCAAGTTCATGGACTGAAATTCTTGAGAAAGAGGGAAAAGAAGGATATTTTAAAGAAAGGTGGGCTATTATGTGATGACATGGGGTTAGGTAAGACTATACAAACTATTGCATTGATAGTGAAAAACGGACCCAAAAATGACGAAGACATTGAATACTGTGCAGACTCTGAAGATGAGGAAGACTCTGAAGATGAAGAAGAGAAGAAAGCTAACAATACCGTCCCACTTAGAAACTTTCGTTCCACACTGGTTGTATGTCCTGTCAGTTTGACATCTCAATGGATCGCCGAGATCAACAGGTTTGCTCCACATTTGAAAACAAAGCTGTTTCATGGTCCTCGAAGAGCAAAATCATACGTTGCGCTACTAGATGCTGATGTCGTTGTGACTTCGTATGACACACTAAGAGCTGAATACATGTCGAGACCACATTGTTCACCACTATATGAAGGCTACTGGCATAGAATTGTTCTTGATGAGGCCCATGTTATCAAAAATAGTGCTTCCAAAACAGCCTTGGCAACATTCAGGTTGGAAAGTCCAAGAAGGTGGTGTTTAACTGGTACCCCCGTCCAGAATTCTGTTGAAGATTTACAATCACTATTTCAGTTCCTAAGAATCTCAGAGTTGGCAAATCCTGCAATTTGGAAGGCAGAAGTCACCAAAGCGATCAGACTTGACAGATCCAATGAGGCTTTCAAGATGTTGAAGAAAGAGTTGGATGTCCTTATGCTAAGACGGACGAAGGCAATCTTGAAATCAACTAACTTTCGATTGCCTGAAAAGAGAATACATAAAATTGAGATAAAATTCAGTGAAATGGAGCAACAAATTTATAACCACTTGAGTGCCAATTTCACTTCTAAACTGAAAGGGGGATACTTGAAAGACGAGAAGGAGGGCAAGGAAGGCTCAGAAATTAAACTTTATAGCGAGCCATCTCCATCTAAGCCGCGTGACAAATCTCAAAAATCCGACAAATCAGTTAGCCGAAATGGAAATGTCTACATGTCCGCTTTGGCCTATTTAATGAGATTAAGACAACTGTGCTGTCATTGGAAGTTAATATCTCATGTTCACCCAGAACTCAGTCCAAAGTTTGACAAATCCGTTGAAAAGAACTTGGCCTTATCTCCATCGAAGAAGGCTGTTAGTATTGATCAGGAACTTGATGTCTTGACTTCGTTCATGGGCTCATTGACAGTCAAGGATGTCAAATGTGAGGTCTGTCTGATTGAAGATGCTAGACCTGAAGAAAAGAGATGCAAGGCCTGTGATGATAAGATCAGGAAGAACGAAAAGACAGAAAGTGCTAAAGTGTTGAAGTTGATCGAAATTCTACAAAAGGATAGAACGAGAAAGACCATTGTTTTCTCGCAATTCAGGGAGTTGCTACTATTGCTAGGCCCAGTGTTGAAAAATTACGGTATCAACTTTGTTATGTACGACGGTCACATGAATATGAGACAAAAGGATGCTGCCTTACACAACTTGAGGACGGACGAAGATGTGACAGTCATGCTGTGCTCATTGAAATCAGGCGCTGTTGGCTTAAATTTGACTATTGCTTCTCAAGTTGTCATGTTTGATCCATGGTGGAACCCACAGATCCAAGAACAGGCAGTTGATAGAGTTTATAGAATTGGCCAAACTCGTGAGGTTGATATTCATATCTTTGCGGTGGAGGGTACCGTTGAAGTTGGTATCTTAAAACTACAAGAAGCCAAGAAACAATTGGCTAAAGCTGTCACTGATGACGATGGGACTTCTAAGGAAGCTTTGAACAAATTAAGCAGCGCCGAACTGATGAAGTTGTTCGGTATTTAGTCTATTAATATGACGATCCATTGCATACACAGATGCCTACAGTAGTAATGATTCAACAATTTGATAAGGAATATGCATAATACAGAAAGAAGTTAAAAAGTTTATGACGAATTACTCAACAGTCCAGATTAAAATCAAAAGGTAGATATGCTCAAAGCGAACAATCTCGAAATGAAGAAGGAGGATGAAAAATTAGAAAAGGACACAAAGTTCTTTGTGAGCAAAATAGTAAAATGTGTAGAGGCTATACCAGGCAGGGAACCCAGCACCCTGGAACCTGTAAATAAACATTAGAAAATATCGAAGTGCCCTTATTTTTTGTAGAAGTAGTTAATCAAGTAACTGTACAATGATTTAGACTTCAAGCGAACCACCAACCAGGAAGGAACGCCGACCTTTGCACCGCAAATTGGGATTTCAGCGGCACCCCATTTAGGACCAACACTGACAACAGCGACTTGTGGCTTCAATTCCTTTTTGGCCTTTTTCAGGTTCTTGGAGCCTTCGATGATACAATTCAGATTGTGCTCCAACACATTCAACCAATTAGTCTGGTTGAAGAGGCCCTTATATTGGAAATCATTGACATCACCAATGGCGAATGCGTTAGGCAAGGCTTGGATTCTGAATGTTGCATCAACTTTAATGAAACCGAATCTGTTACTTAAATCCGTGATGGTGTTCTTTGGCACAGATGGGACAACACCAACTGAAGTAAAGACAACATCGGCATCTAATTCTTCACCAGTGTCCAAAACCACACGGCCAGAATGATAAGTGGCTCTAGTATTTAATAGGACATTTATTGGGGTCTTTTCAACAAAGTATCTGGTTACTTTCTTTCTGATCTTGTCTGAGAATTGTTCTGGCAATTCAGGTAGCAAGTCATCAGCAGATTGAATGATTGTGATTGTCTTGAAACCCTTTTCAACTTCGTCCCTATAATAATGCAGTAGCTCACCGGCCAATTCGACATTGTTGAACCCACCACCGATAAGAACGATGGTTTTAGCGCCTTTGATCAACTCATGTTGTTCTTCAAAATATTCTTTATAGTCATCACCGTATTGGTAAGTAGAACCAAATGGAGCGGTCCATTTAGCACCAGTTGCCACGACTAAACTGTCATATTGCAGGTAACCGTAGTCTTTTAGGATGACTGAAGATTCGTTGAAATCAATGACTTCATCGATGAGAATTTCCACTTTGCTGTCAACGACTTGTTTCAATGGTATTATGACATTGTTGGTGTTGTTTGTCACGGCTACACGGACCGTTGCTGGGTTGAAGGTAGAGTACTTTGATAATGTTATCAACTTGACATCGTAGTTTCTGTATTTGGCGAATCTGTTGGCGGCTGATATCCCAAAGATCCCTGCTCCAATGACAACGATGGTCTTCTTGACAGGCATTACAGACTGAGAGCTATCTTAGTGGTATCAGTCAAATGTATTGATATCAAATACTCCCCGATCTGAACGCAGAGTGAGTGGTAGTAGTGCGTGGAGGTGATGACTCTCGAATGTTATGAGATATAGGATCTGCAGGCGATGAAAAGCGGCAGATATACCTGGAAAAAGCGAGCAGGAACACAAGGAAGCGCGATGATGAGGAATGAAGGGGCTCTGTTGTTATTAAAGATATAAGAGGTGGAAATGGAAAGTTCGTATTGTAAATTCCAATTTTCAGCACCAACATAAGCCAAAGCTCCTGCATTGTTCATCTCTTGGACCATCTGCAGAAAGTTTCGTCCATCGTTCTCAGTTGTTTATCCCGATTTGGATATTTTGGCGAAATTATTTCCCAGTAAGGATAAGAAGCGAAAACACGATTGTTTAATCAGATCCCCTATGTCAGCAAGAGACTTGTTGAGAAACGCCTAAGCGGGCTTCTTTTGTTGTTCGACGCCACCAATTTAGCAATTATTTGAAACTTCAAGACTTACAACAGCCGGAATTGTTCATGATTTAACACATGACTCAGGTATGACCGCAATTTCTTGTTTTTAGGTGTCTATTTTCCTTTTTTGAGTCTGGAGCCTCATCTCGTAGTCATCGCGATGGCATCGAGGCCGAAAATTTGGCGTAAAGTCGAAAGCTTAGTTTTGGTCTTTGCATACAAATTCTTACACGCAGAAAGAGACTAGCTGTCCAAAGCCTCCATTTTGAGCATATTGCTTAGAAATGATCACAATTGTCAATTCCCCCCTGTTTTCTATCTCTATAATATGTCAATTTTGCTTGGATTCTTGTCTTAGAAAGACTCATTTTCAGTGATAAGTAGCCCTGATACAAGCCAAATTGCAGATTATACATGTTCCGAGGCGCTGGCCAAATTACCCCCTTCGTTCGTTTCGGTCCCTGCAGTAATTCTTCCTCAGCCGCACATAATGCAAAAAGCATGACAAATGTAATCAATTCACCGTTTAGGGTAACTTAATTACACCGTTTATTTTTTCGCCATTTTGAAAATTGGCGTAATTGTCAGTGGTCTTTCCCAGGATCTTCAATGAAATTGTAGTTCTGACCAAGAGCTATCGCATCCTACAGTTGTCTATAATTTTAGTCATGTCCTTTTCGATTTTCGAATAATCTATAGACTCAAAACTCTGTTAGCTAGTTTTTGAGCCTTCACAAATGTGTCATAGGCCTTTTCAGAGATCAATTCATCATCACGCAATAGCTTAGCCAATTTCGTTGCTTCAATGACGAATTTAAACCCATTATCGAAATCTTTTGGTAGATTGGCCAACGTGTTACCTTGATTATCAAAGTATTCTAACGTACTCTTCTTACTTTGTCCCAGTTCGATGCCTGAGAAATGCTGGTCTAAGAATGTCTGGTACACAATACCCAAAGTTGTGCTTGGTGTTGTAGTTTTGAATGGAATTTGACTGACTAAGGATCTCCAGTCTTCTCGAGTCTTGTTGATCTTAGAGATCTCATTGTTGGATAAGGAGCTCACTAGAGTACATTCCAATAACTCTCTGATATTTCTTCTAACCAAATCAAGCGATGATCTGAAGGCTAATAACCCCTTAGAAACTGGGCCAGCATAACTCTGGTTTTTATGTTCTGTCCTGATAAAGATACCAAGTCTTGAAATCAAGTTGATAATTTTTCTGTTTTCCTTGTCAGCAGTCTTGGAGCCACCTGGTAGGTTTGCACCTGAAAATTCTTCTTGTAATTCAAAGGCAGCTGACTTTAAGAAGATTAACAAGGACAAGTATTCTTCCTGGAACTGTGGGTCTAAATCTTTCAATTTGAACAAAATGTTTGTCCACTTCAGTGGTTCAAAGTCCAAACCCTTGACTTTCAGAAAGCCTAGCAAGTGTAAAGCCCTTATTAATGATGTGGAAATAGCTTCGTAGTTTGTTTGCAATTTGTCTTCTTCATCGGTTGCTTTATGAGCAGGTTTACCAAAGAGGCCTTCCTTTTGTAGTGAGTTCAAAAGTGAGTTTAATGTGAAGTCTTTGATTTCAGATCTAACAGTGATATCGTTGATTCTGCTGAATATTGGTGGTGCCACTCTGTTTTCTAATAGAACTTCTGAATCAAAGTATCTTTTGAATGAAATCTTCTTGACCTGATAATATCTAGCCATGTTCTGTGTTAACAAGTTCAACTCTTTATTTTTGAAGTTGTTAATCGTGGTGTCTACCAAAGTTCTGTATTGGGAAGTTTGGCCACCATCTAAAGGCGGTTTCTCAACATACGAACCGTAAACAATCGATTCCAAAATCTTTGGCTGGATCAAACCAATGGATTCATAGAAGTAGAATTCATGAGGCAGTCTTTGACCTATTATATCATGCAGATCAGTTGGTGGTTGTGCCTCTTTTGAGCCATTAGATTCATCAAAGTTATGAATTTCAACACGACCGTTAGTCTTCAACACAGGCATATACTGCATGGACAAGATACCTCTCTGGAATTTACTGATAACATCTTCGCTGTTCAAAGCCAAGACACTAGCGTAAATATTACCACCCGTGTTGACAATATCTAATGCAAACCCGAAAACAGCAGAAACTGGGTAGTTTTGGTATAGTGGCAAGGTCACTGGTTGCAGGTCACAGCCAACGGATACGGCAATGTCCAATAGCTGCTGTTGATTGATATTAAAGTCTTTTAACACTTTCAAACTATCAACGTAACGGAATTCTTGAGTTTGAAATTCCATCCCTAAGATGAATTTATCAATACTAGGCAATAACAAAGTCTCAGTTGGACCATAAACGGCATCAATGAAATCAGTTTCATAAAGGTATGACAGCTGAACCCAAGATAAATATGGGGCTCTGATGAATTCAATGCCCTTTTCTCTCAAGTAGTCAATTAACTGTGAAAAGATTTGGTCTGGTCTAAATGCTGTATGGTACTCTTTGAAAGTATCCAAGGCTGGTAATGGGAAGGCAGAAGGGGATTGTTGGTCGCTCAGTAGCGAATACTTGTGCCAAGAGTTATTTCTGTGCTTTTCAGCCGGGGTGGCATCTCTGGAGGACTTGAAGTTGTATTGGTCCAAAGTGTCATTACCACTGAACACGAAAACTGGGGTGATGTTGTACTCTTTGAAGATTTGCAAATCGGACTCGATATAGGCCTTCAGTGAGTATGGGAAGCCGCCAATGGCGTCGAGAAACTGCTCTTTTTTGAAACCGACAAGTCTGGATAAATAGTGATTAGCATCGATACCCAATCTAGTGTTCTTCAAGATTTCGAATGGATAAGTCCCAGCAAGACCTCTCTCAAAGAGGAAAGATTCCAGAGATTTGACTGTTTGAACGTGTTAGCGACCGATTGCCGAACCAAAGCCCCTGAAGAGACACTCACTAGGCATTCTCAGTAGTGGAAAGCCGTGGAAATCACGTTATTGTTGGCCTTTGTTCTTTGTTTTGTACTACAAAGTCCAATTTCTACGGTGGTTCCAAAGTGGAAAATGGGTTAGAAAAGTCGGAAGTGGAGCGAATTCCGACTTATTAGGCTCCGTATTCGAACACGTTAAATCAACAATAAAACTACTGACCTAGAAAAAGGTGTCTGTTTGCACCGCTGGTATACCCCCAATCGATCATATAGACATGAACTTCCATCTCCTCACTTTACTAGTGGCGACTGTCCATGCTTTAAACTCCGTGGAACTCCATTCGTATCAAAAGAAATCATCGTCCAATGTGATCAAATTGGCAAAGACCAACTTCAAGAAGATCCTTTCGGGACCAAGCGACTCCTATTTGCTATTGCTGCTGACTGCCACAAGTAATCAAGTCGGCTGTACCGTGTGTCAGAATATTCAACCAGAATTCAACAAATTGGCTGATTCCTGGGCCCAAGATCACCCAGAAGGTGATGGTTTATACTTTGCCAGAGCTGACTTCGCTGATGGCCACCCAGAAATCTTCCAAGCCTTCCAATTGAACAATGTTCCTAGACTATACCTATACGCCCCTTCCAAGGATGCTCGCCCTTTCAATGCCGGCTTTGAAACTTTGAGCGTCCCACAGATCGCTTCAGGCTTTGCCCCATACATTGCCCATACTTTAGCAGAGATGGCCGGTATCCAATTGGTCATCCATGAACCAGTCAACTACGGTACCATTGTCACTAGCGCGATTATCACGATCTTGGTGATCTTTGCCGCTAGAAAGAATAAGAACTCTATATTGACCATTCTAACTTGCAGACCAGTGTGGGGTGCTGTTGCCGTCATGTCCATCTTGTTCTTTGTCAGTGGGTACATGTTCAATTCCATCAGAGCTACCCCATACGTCAGAGGTGGCCAAAATGGTAACATCCAATATTTTATTCCAGGTCAACAGACTCAAATCGGCGCTGAAACTCAGATTATGGCCTTTGTCTATGCCGTGTTGGCATTTAGCACAGTGAGTTTGGTCACCAAGGCCAACCAAGTCACTGACAGAAAAGTTCACCTGTTTGTTGTATCTGCTCTGCTGGGGTTGATCTTGGCCGCTTATAGTATCCTGTTGTCAATCTTCAACTATAAGTCTCAAGGTTACCTATTCCACTTGCTAAACATATGGTCTCCATAGAGATTGATAAAAATAGATTCCTGGAAACCACGAATAAACTCAGCTCCCTTACAAATTAACAGTGTACTTGTTACGAACCCTTAGCTCGACCTTTTTCAGGGTGTTCAAAGCCTCTGTTAGTTTGGTCTTCACCTGGTGGAGCCTCTCTTCAGTAGCCTTAACATCAACATCAACGACCAATTGACTCTCGAATTTCTTTAATTTCTCTTCAATGATCTTCAGTCTCGCTATCAAAACAACCTGTGACTCGTGCAGTGTCTGCAATTGGTTTGAAAGAGCTTCTAATGGCTCACCGACTATGGACTGGACAACGAGTTCCATGGGATGGATCTCGAACCTTTCACTTGTGGCAACATCTTCATTCAAACTCGAGTTATCAGCTCTCTGAGCAGAACTGAAAGCAAAGTGGGACGAGCTTCCAAGACGGGACATCTTGTATATATGTTTGCCTGCTGTTCAAGTTCTTAATCGTACTCTTCTTTCTTTAATAAAGAAAGTGTTTGATTCTTTGTTGCCTTTATAGAAATTTTGAAAAAAATCTACTTCACACATAAACAAACAATCATATCAAGAGCAGCATCAGAGGCCAAAAAATGTCGAGTTTGAACGCATTTTTGAACAGTAAGTAACCCTTGGATACAGCAAAGACATTATATTAACACTCAACTATAGAAAAAGTCGCAATCATCACTACAGACGGTAAATACTTTGTGGGAATGCTCGAGGGCTACGACAACCTGACAAACGTGATACTCACAGATGCACAAGAGAGAATAATACAGAGATACGAGGACAGTATAGTTGAAGATATGGGACTTATAGTGATACGAGGTGACTTGGTATCCACGGTGGGACTGGTGGATGAGGAGGTTGATAAGAGTATAGACTGGACCAAAGTGCATGGTGATCCATTAGCGAAGACCAAGAGCTCGATCAAATGACGAGTGGAGGATGGTGCTGGTGTGAGAGCTCTGATAGGGAGAAATTCTACTATTCCTTTGTAATAATAAACGTTGTAAGAGAGGATTCTTTATAATCTGTATGTATTAATCGTAGATCTTATCATCCACGTATGTCTTCTCTTCCCCAACTTCGATGCATGGAGGGATACCAAACTGTTTCATCTTCACTGCAAGCTCTAGAAGGTAGTCAATGGCCTCGTTGTAGACCTTGGCCTTCCAGACAGTTTCACCCCAGACATAGATCCCATGTCTCCTCACAATGACAGCTGTGGCACTTGGATACTCTCTAATGGCTTGCTGTAGAGTATCTGTCAAATCTTCCTCGTGAGCAGTATTTTCAATGATTGGAATAGTCAAGGTGTCAAAGAATCCAAGATATCCTGGCTCGGTAACTTTTGGAATGGCTTTGATCTGTTCAATGTTGGCGATCTTGAACTCTGTTGAGTATAACAGGGAGACCATGACAGCGTTTTGGGAATGCGTATGGATACAGGCACCAGCGTTTCTCATTGTGTAAGCAGAAAGGAACAAGGGGGTACACGCGGAAGGTTTGTACACATTTGGCTTTCTCAAGTATTCTTTGGTCTTTAGGTCCATCACGAACATGTTGGTAGGCTCCATTCTCTCCTTTTGTACACCGGAGGGGGCGATGAAAATGTTGTCAGCCTCTCTGATACTGATACCACCACCGGTCCCGGTGACCCAGCCATTGTCATAGAAGAGCTTGCACAGTTCACAGATTAAGTTGGCAGGGTGCTTTGGATCATCGCTGGTGATTAGAACGTCATTTTCGTCAATTTCTCCCACTTTTGGAACGACAGCAGATTGGCTATTGCAGGAGCAGGCCATTATGAGATCTCTGATATTGAGTGTGAACCAGAGATTGGTAAGTCAGAGCCAGTCAAAGAAGCGTCTCTTGCAAGTTCAAGATTTTCCAGCTCAAATGTGCATTGGGAAGTTGAAAGAAAACGTTTTCGTGTGGCTCAGACCGGGTGTCTCTCTATATTGAAGATAAGCGACTGGAGTAAAGTGTTTCTTCAAAGAGACTTGAGAGTGTGTGTCAATCGAAGTACCGAGAGAGACTAATAATTGGGAGAATAGAAGGTATCAGACGTTTTTCAATGGTGGGAAAAGGGAACGTTTATAAACTTTCTTCAATCAATATTGGTGCGTGTTACCCCAGAAACGGTAAGAGCTCTTCGAAAGCTGATTCAGGTCAAAGCTCCAAAATTTGAGTAATTCTTCCCAGTAGAGCACTTTAAATAGGCGAACACGCAACAAGAATCACAGTGGAAGTACTCTCTGAGCCATTGAACTATCAATTACGCCCCTATCGCCAATTCTCGGTCTACCCTCCTCAGAGGAGCACTGCCTCCACTTGAAACAAAGAAAACCCTTTGAAAAATCGAAAAATTTGAGAACCAACACAGGAACCGTACACAACCCGTACACGTTAACCAGTTGAAAGGATTGCAAACGCTGCACTTCTACTCAGAAACAACACAGGCTTCTCCAGAAGACCGCTCGCAAATCCTCACGTGTCCTCACTGTTTTTCAATCCCGCGCCTTTGCGCGTCTCTGTGGTGAAAACGTCTGCTCTACATACTCCATCCAAACACTACACAAAACCACAAGCGCCACATCGAGGCGCTCATCACACACATAGCGCCATGCATGACACCACACCACAGCGTAAAAGGGCCAGGGGATACTCCCTACGGACCCAGCTCTTCTTCAAGAACAACGAGAGAGCACCTGATGTCGAGTCAGGCTTATCAGTGCAGCCTGAACAACAAGACACCATCGAGCTGAGCACCATCCCTGCAACCGCCAACACTGGTTCCACACACCAGGACATAGCACGCTCCATATCTGATAGCTTTGAGCGGGAGAAAATAAGGCAGGGACCAAAAGTTAAGGTCTATGCTGGTGAAAGAGGGAAGATACAGAAGAAGCTGACTGATTTAAGGAATCTGATACTGAATGTCCGCCCATACAAGAAGTCAAAAGCCGGTAGAAAGATTCCAATTAGTATCGATGATGACTATGATGGTGATTTTGCCACAACTACCGCCGAGGGTAGACGAACCTTGCTAGATGAGAGATACCATAAGCCGTATGTCGATAACAGAATCTCCTCTGCGAGATACTCTCCATATTCATTCTTACCAAAGCAACTTTATTTCCAGTTCTCAAAAGTTGCCAATATCTATTTCATGACGGTGTCCATCCTTCAAATGATACCCTCTTGGTCAACAACAGGCACTTACACCACCATCATTCCATTGTTGATTTTCATTTCAATCTCCATATTTAGAGAAGGTTATGATGATTGGAGGAGACATGTCCAGGACAAGAGGGAAAACAACAAGTTCTCAGGAGTTCTAAAGTCCAAGGATGATGTCTCAGATGACAAACTGTTGTATTCAGTGTCACGAGCTGTAGACCAAAGATCTTCTGCCCAGTTGAATCCAAGTCAATTTGATAACAAAAGTAATGAAAACCTCAATGAACAATTGCATGGTGGTGAGGGTGATGATATTGATGGCGATGAACCTAACTCTTTCCGTAATAACAATACCTTGAAGAAGAATGGATTGAGAATTGCGAAAATCAAGTGGAAAGACATCAAAGTTGGTGATATTATCAAACTCGAGCAGGATGAACCTGTCCCAGCTGATATCATTCTATTGACTTCCGACGGTCAGAATGAAAATGAAGTATTTGTCGAAACCATGGATCTAGATGGTGAAACAAACTTGAAGTCAAGAATCCCACACAGCAAGATAAACAGTCGATTCAACACAGCTAGAGGTTTAAAATCTTTTAAAGGCTCAGTGACTATTGAAGATCCGAATCCCGATTTGTACAACTTTGAAGGTAATGTCAAGATTGGTGAAGAAGTTTTTCCATTGGGACCAGAGAATGTCATTTATAGAGGCTCAACTATCAGAAACACCAACAATCTGATTGGTCTCGTGATATTCACTGGTGAGGAATCCAAAATCAGAATGAATGCAATTAAAAACCCAAGAACTAAGGCCCCAAAGCTACAAAAAGCCATCAACTTAATTGTTTGTTTCATGGTATTGATTGTGTTGTCCTTAGCATTGTTCTCATTTATGGGTCAACGAATCCTGATGCAGAAGTATTGGGATGACGCTTGGTATCTTTACCATTCAGAGGCTGGTGTTGCTCCAACTATAATGTCATTTATTATCATGTATAACACTTTGATTCCTTTGTCATTATATGTTACCACAGAAGTTATAAAAGTTGTCCAGAGTTTGTTCTTACAGTGGGATATTGACATGTACCATAAACCTTCAAACACTCCGTGTGAATCAAGAACTGCTACCATTTTGGAAGAATTAGGTCAAGTGAGCTACATTTTCAGTGATAAGACAGGTACTTTGACTGATAACTTGATGATATTTAGAAAGTTTTCAGTGGCAGGTTCTGCTTGGTCACACGAGCAGGAAGACGGTTATCTCGACACACCTGAAGAGTTGAATAAGTCAGTTACCCAACAAGACAAAGGTGTCAGTACACCAAGAGGTTCAATTGACATTAGAGGCGGTGCTACACGTTACACTGGTAGACCCAGTTTAGCTTCTGCTATGACTTCCAATTTGAAGACCCCAACCACCAAAAGCTCTGAAGAGAAACCAAGGATGAAGACTACAGCTGAACTTTTGAGACATTTCCAGGAGCATCCAAAATCAATTCTTTCCACGAAAGCCAAATTCTTCATTCTTTCTTTGGCTTTATGTCATACTTGTTTACCAAAAACCATTTCCGAAGAGGACGAAGAGATCGAATACCAGTCATCATCTCCTGACGAGTTAGCTTTGGTTGTTGCTGCCAGGGATATGGGCTATGTTGTCTATGGGAAGAACCAAAGAGACTTGACTATCAGAACCTATCCAGATGGCCTGGAGTGCGATCCTGTTGATGAAAAGTATGAGGTGCTAAATGTCGTTGAATTCAGCTCTGCCAGAAAGAGAATGTCTGTAGTTGTGAAGTTCCCAGACGGCAGAATCTGTATGATCTGCAAAGGTGCGGATAACATCATTTTGGAGAAGTTGTCAAACTCAGCATTAGTCACCAGAAAGCTGGAGGAGCTGAAGAGAACTGCCAATGCTAGAAAAGTCAATGAAGCTAATGCCATCTTGCAACAACGTCTATCTACTGAATCAAGACCAAGAAAAAGTTTCCAAATCGGCAGGGTTTCTCTGGGATCAGCTTCATTACAGTCTGGCGGTAACTTTATTGATGATATTGTTTCAATGACCCATCGTCATAGTCGAGAAGTTGATGAAATCTATCTAGAGTCTAGAAAGTCATTGAACCTACAACAGAAGCAGAAATACAACATGAAGAATAGTGGTGACTACATTGAAAATGATAAGCTAATTTTGAATGAAGAGTTTGTCCTTGAAAACACATTGCATCACATTGAAGAGTTCTCCACTGAAGGATTAAGAACCTTGCTATACTCTTTCAAATGGTTGAAACAAGAAGATTATGACCAGTGGGCAAGAGAATACGCCGAAGCTAAGACATCACTGGTCAACAGGGCCGAAAAGATTGAAACTGTTGGTGGGCTATTGGAGAACAACTTTGAATTGTTGGGTGCTACCGCTATTGAAGACAAGTTGCAAGATGGTGTTTCTGAGTCAATTGAGAAATTGAGAAGAGCTGGTATCAAGCTTTGGATGTTGACTGGTGACAAGAGAGAGACTGCTGTCAATATTGGTTACTCTTGTAAATTGATCAAGGACTACTCAACCCTGGTAGTTTTAGACTCAGAAGATGAGGATGTTACTTCCAAGATGGCCGCTGCCGAATTAGAAATTGGTAAAGGTACCGTTGCCCACTGTGTTGTCGTCATTGATGGTGCCACTTTGAGTGATTTTGAATCCGATTCCTCTATTTTGTCAATGTTCATCTCGTTGTGTACCAAAACAGATTCAGTCATTTGTTGCAGAGCTAGTCCTTCACAAAAGGCGATGATGGTAACGAGCATCAGAAAGTTAAAGAAGGATCAAGTAACTCTGGCCATTGGTGATGGTGCCAATGATATTGCTATGATTCAATCAGCTGACATAGGTATCGGTATTACTGGTAAAGAGGGCCTTCAAGCCGCAAGAACATCAGATTACTCAATTGCGCAGTTCAGATACTTGCAGAAACTACTGTTGGTTCATGGGAGATACAACTAAATTAGGACCTCCAAGTTCGTCTTGTCAACCTTCTATAAAGAGTTACTGTTCTATTTGTCCCAAGCCATCTTTCAGAGGAATGCCATGTTCACCGCTACGTCACTCTATGAACCTTGGTCATTGTCCATGTTCAACACTTTGTTCACATCATTACCGGTGCTATGTATTGGTATGTTTGAGAAAGACTTGAAGCCGGCCACATTGCTAGCTGTTCCTGAATTGTACAGCAAAGGTAGGCTATCCCAAGCATTCAACCTGAGAGTTTTCATTGGTTGGATGCTGATGGCCACTACAACATCCTTGCTGGTCTGCTTCTCAAGTTGGTATATTTGGGGTTTCAGTACTACTTATGATAATTCATTGTACCCAATGGGTGTGTTGACTTTTACTGCCATTGTCTTCACCATCAACATTAAAGTCAATTTTCTGGAACAACACGACAGGACCTATTTGAATTTTGTTTCTTTGTTCATCTCATGTCTGGGATGGCTCCTATGGTGCTGTATGTTGCCAGGCCTTTACTCGGAATCTACCTCAAAGATCTACGATGTATACAGAGGTATCTATTGGAAATTTGGTAAAGATATTACTTGGTGGGCTTCATTACTGATTATTGTCGCCATGCCTTTGCTTTATGACTACATTGCACAAATGATTAGAATATGGATATTTCCTAATGACGTTGATGAATTCCAGACTATTGAAAAGAACAATGAAGTGAGAAAGAAGATCGAATTGGCGGCCTTTGCTCAAATGCAACAGAGTTGGCAATGGAAGAAAGAAGATCCTATGATCAAGAGATATATCAAGAGAAAGAGGCAAGGCACTTTGACTCTAGATACCGAGTTACCACCTGGTGCTCCTGCTACTGTCGAGAAGAATACTGCCATTGGTGTGATCTCTAATGATGGTGAATACGAGACTGAAGTGTTACCAAGTGGTAAGTTGATTAAGAGAAGAATTGGAGAAGCTGCACCAAAAAAGATGCTGAGATTTGGTAAGGCAAAAAAACATCAAAGATCTGATTCAGGCCTTCAAGTTGAAGAGGAAGATGTTGATGCCATCATTGCCGCTAGAATGAAGGATTTAGAGTAAAAGATGTTTGGAAATTTATGACTCTTGTAGGTTGACACAATTTCTGGAAGCTGACTCAGCTGCACTATTAGGCTTATGTAATCAGAAAAATATTATATTCAAAAAACAAAGAAAAACGAGTTGGTCTTTGGGTGAGTGTAGTCCAAGTCT
Organism: Taiozyma onychis; assembly: GCA_030582435.1. Lineage (NCBI taxonomy): Eukaryota > Fungi > Ascomycota > Saccharomycetes > Phaffomycetales > Wickerhamomycetaceae > Taiozyma > Taiozyma onychis. The sequence continues at coordinate 25,989 of JAKTWU010000248.1, forward strand.
CCTCTTTCTACTTCCATTTCCCGCCTCATCCAGGGTCTAAACAGTCCCGGCTTACCTTAAGCTTACAATAGTCTATACGGTATCATTGGCTTGAAGTTTCCTGCCGATCTTTCAAAGTTTGCGAGCAACTCTATCAAAGATCCTTCTTTCACACAGGTGTCATAACCACGGATACTAGTCATCACCGTGCCAGAAAATCGCATTATCATTACCAAAGTCTAAAATCAAGGATACAACAATGGATAAAGAGTTCCAGCCAAACGATTTCTTCCAGGATCCAAACAATCTGCTCTTCACTCAGCCTGATTTTGATGAAAGCTTTCTAATAGACGTCAAACAGGAAAACCAACAGTTCAACAACAATGATTATAACTACAACAACTTACAAGCTTCCCAGCACCAGCCTCAATCTGCTTCATCCACATCTCCACAAGAAAACATTAATCAGAACGATGGTGCTCATAAGAGAACCAGAGCCTCTGGAGAAGTGCTGGCGTTATTAATCAGTGAATTCAACAAGAACCAAAACCCAAATGCTCAGTCAAGGAAGAAGATCAGTGAACAGACCGGTATGCCTGAAAGAAGTGTCCGTATTTGGTTTCAAAATAGGCGTGCCAAGTCTAGAAAGCTGGAAAAGGCCCAAGCCAACGAGAAAGACGACCCTTATTCCATGAACTCTGCTGATATGGCCCCATCAAGATATGACACTATTCCATTGACTATTAACAACAATTATTACTTCATTGACGCCAAAAGTCTGACTGTAGGTAGTTGGAAGAGACTGAAGAGTGGTAATTTGTCCAGTGACAATATCTTCAGCGTGAGAAATTTGTCGAATTTGTCACCTTTTTCCATCAATGATATCATGGATAACTCAACGGATTTAATGATTGTCATCTCCAAGAAGAATTTTGAAATAAACTACTTCTTCAGTGCCATTACTGAAAATTCCAAAATACTATTCAGAATCTTTTTTCCTATCTCATCCGTGGGGAACTGTTCGTTGAGTATATCTAACGAAGAGGAAGATAGAGACCAAACATGTGAATCAAAATTGTTTCTGAACAAGCCACCTAAGTTTGCTGTGTCATTTGCCAATCTGATTGCTCAAAACAATAACCAGTGGTCTATTTGTGACGATTTTAGTGAAGGTCACCAAGTCAATGATGCTTTTATCGGTGGCTCTGGGATCCCACATGTCCTAACTGGTCTCGAGCCATCTTTGAAATTTATTAACTCTTTCATCTTGGATTACAACAGCTCCAACGTCCAAACGCAAGCGTTCTCCCTACCACAACGTTTCTCATCAAGATCCCCAACGTTTTTCCAACAACAGAATGAAGAGATGAAGAAAAGCGGCCTTGATTATGTGAGCAATCCAAATCCTATTCAACAATTACAATTCCAACATCCACATATTGCAAACGTTTCACAACAAATTCCAAACAGTCAGTCAAATAGCCAGAACCAAAATCGAGAAGAAACACCTACTAGTGCAGATGACCTATCGTTTAGCCAAAACCCATTACTACACCAGTTTGTGAAGGAAGATTTCATCAATGGTGAAACTGGTAACGATACATTTGAAACTTTACTCCAACAACAAACAACACAGGGGGACACGGATACCGATATGATCTTGAACATTGATGACCACGAAAACGACTACCTACGTTCTTGAAAAAACGTACAACACTTGCATTACCACCTTGAAGATTATTTAGAACACAAATCTCAATCATTAATAAGTTATCAACTCGTAGAAAAATTGCAAAACTACACTGAAATGATTTCAACTCTTAAAAAAGCAGAGATTTCAATGCTCTAACCGATGAATTTACGTAACCTTCTAAAACCAAAAATACCCATTACTTACCACTGAATTCTTCATCTTCACCTTCCTCCAAATTCTCGTCCCCATCGATGTTATTACCATCACCACCATCTTCACTTCTTTCTTGAGTTTCTTCCTCCACCTCATTGGCAGCTTCGTCGTTCTCATGTTCTCTATCTTCATCATCATCCTCGACGTCGGCAAAGTCGCCTTCGTTTACACCATCTTCAATTACGAACTGATTTGCGAGTGTATTTCTTCTCAATTCTTCCTCTATAATTCTAGTCTCATCTTGACTTTCATAGATTGGTGGTTCAGGAGGCAAACTGTTCAGGGTGATACTATCATTCACCAGGCTTGAAGACGAGGTATTCTGGGATGATTGATACCCTGCTGAGCTAAAAAAGTCAGGTGGATCGATGATATCTTCGTCATCCTCATTTGAACTCTCCAATAGCAAATCGTTGCTGGAGAAATTATAGTCAGGTAATGGGGGTCTGGTTCCTTCTTTTACAGCGTAGCCCCATTTCTTGATATTGGCCTCGATAAAAACGTAGCCATATTGACCCAGATTGACATGGACAGAGCAAGGGTTATTAGTACCAACGGTTGGGAAAATGTTTGTCATTTTCATGCCTTTGATGTGCCCACCGATAGATTTCTCACTCAACTTTTTGCCGTTTCTTGTGAAGAAGATGGTGCCGCTTCTCACCCTGTAACCAATACCGATAACATCACCCTTTTGACATTTGGGAAATACAGAGCTTTCAGCAGCTGTTAGCTTGAACGAATTGTTAACCCTTCTGGAGCCGTTCGAATCATAAGCAACGGAATATAAGTGTCTACCAGGGAGTCTGAAATATGGGTATGGCTTGGTGGATAGCCCCACTGAAATAATGGTATCTTCCGGTGATTCTATGCTGAATAACTTAGCTTCAAAGTAGTAGACGTCGTTAATCTTTGGGATTGGTAAGTTAGCCTGAATGGAACATTGATAATCGAACTGTGTGAAATTAAGCTCAGTCTTGTCGTTGATGTAAACAGCGTCATTTGGTAGATTGATATCAGGAATGAAGTCCCATGCATCAAGACCCTTCTCCTGAATGATTAAATGGTTTGATAGGGAGATCTCATCGTTGATGGGCGGGTTGGCCTTGATGTATTCCTGACCAGAACGGTATAGATTCTGTTCATTTGGTGTTAGCTCTAACAGTCTCTCTTCGGTCTCGAATTCATCATCAACGGACCCAGGAATAGTATTCTCTAGACGGACGCTTCTATTGCGATTGATTATCGTCTTAATGAGGAAGAATGTGGCAACGCCGACCATAACCAGTGAGAAGATACAGAGCGTAATACCGAGCACCAGGATGAATGTGAGGATATCTGAGGCGTCATCCTCAGCAGGAGAGCCTGCCGGACGTGGGGGTAGCTGGCCATCCTCGTTCAATGAGAGCGTGTCCTTCAGCTCAATAGGCAGTGCCTCTGTGAGCACGGACGCGAGTAGCAGCGACAGTGTGTGCTTTAGTGACATTCTTACCGTTTGTCTGCGGCAAAAAGGGCTCCTTCTCGCGTGACACGGGCTATGGGAAAACAACAGAAAGATGCAAGGGAAAGCTGAGCAATTGGAAGCCACGTCGTCTGTGAACAGCTCAAGTATGTCTATAACAACTTTATAATACCCAAAAACGCCACTGAGCAAAGCGCTGGATCTTTCGAATTTCCCCGTCTGAGAGACCTTTTTGGGGGCAATTTCTGATTTTCAAAAACAAAGAGGTGGTGTCAGGATGTTTTGTCTTTGGTGTCAAATGCGCCATTGAACAAAAATGATTTTAAATCAGGTACAAAAACACCAAACATATACTATTTCTCAGTGCCGTTACTTTGAGGATCGATTCCACCCGATACACTGACATTTCGCTGAAATTCCTAGTCCAACCAATTGGTATTTGCCACTGAACCATAGAAAAAGCCGCTTTTGTGCTTCTCAGTAGACAGTTCCTGGAGTCGAATCAGTTGCCACATACAACAATGTCCATCAACTTCAATGGGCAGTTGAAGAAGAGAACCGTCAACTTGGGCGGTGGATTTAAGAACAACAGGGCAAACTTGCTTCAACAGACGCAGAAGCTGAGAGAAAAGAGAGAACAGGAAAGGCTCAAGGAAAAGAAGGTGGCTTTTATACAGAGAAGAATTAGTAGATACCTGGAGTTATTCAAGTTCAAGTCCTCACAGAGCGAAGAATGGAACGAGAGACTCTCTTCGCAGGGATTCACTGATATTAACGAAACTGTATTCCTGTTCACTTCGTTCTATTCATTCATCTTCAATGAGAACACGGCGAAGGGTGACCAAATAACTTCATTGCTGGCCTTGTTAGATGATAACCTGGATAGAGTCAAAGCCGTGAATTTTTACAGACTCTACAAGTCTGCTGCGGAATCACTGATTCAAATGAGCTTTAATATCGAAGAAAACCTGCCCATTATTCCATACTTACTAAAATTGCTATTGTTGCTGCATTCACATATTCATTGCAACTCAGTTGAGATTATACCCAGCTTATCCAACATCTTTCAGCACACACTACCGCTTCAGTACAATACCAAGCAAATTCTCAAAGTCATCGAACTCTTCTCCAAGTTTGAGATTAACAACTATGCAAAATTTCTAATTTCACCAACTACTCTGTCTCTACCAGCGGTGAAGATCAATTTTGCCTCGTTGGCTCAACCATCCGCCTTGGACACTTTGGCATTTACCACTGATGAGAAACTAAAGCTTCTCTGTGTCTTTATCAAGAACTCAGGACCTTACACAGAAGACTTTGTTTCGTCCGTTGCATACATCACCTCATCCATTCACGAGTCATTAGTCACAAAGTCGGAGAAGTCATTTAATGACGAGAATAACTCCGAATTACATAACACTCAATATCCTCAAAAGATCATTTCTGAGAATGTCAATGAATCGATTAAAGTGCTTTATTCCCGAGAATTCATCGCCGCTGCTTCCAAGGCAATGAAGAACTCACACACTGCTGCCCTCCTTTACGGCTCATTAATCAACTTGAAGCCTTCACTGAAGTCAAGTTTCATCATCTATTTGATTCCGAACACATTTGAACCATTATTGGATTCTGTTTTAGGTGATCAATATTTCAACTACCTACTCACCACTGAAGAAGACAAGTTCTTCGCGGTTTCAACTTCATACTTAGAGGAATTCTTTCAAAAAGGATCAGAGTTTCTGTTTTACGATCTTCTAATCTTTCTTGAACTTTTTCAGTACCGTTTGATCACTTCCAATGACACTGAAATATTCACTAGTTATGGTCTTAATCAAGAAAAATTCATGAAATTGGCCATGTTCTTGAAGAAGATTGTATTCAACTTGATTTGGAATCACCACAAAATCGTCACATTAACGGATGTAACTAAGCTGGAACAGTTGAAAGAGATTTCAATCAATGTGTTATCCCAAGTCTACTTGAAAGATACAAGATTAAGTGTTGTCACTGAGAAAACAAATCTTTGGTTACTAAATTCGCAAAGACTTGACTTATCAAACTTCATTAATTTTTTGGTGAACTATCAGGATAGAAAGAACGATGATGGATACAACTCGGATGATGAAGCTACAGTGATGAGTACTTTGAACAAAGAAACTCTGGCTAAACTCGAAATCTTTCAAAAGACACCTTTCTTCATCTCATTTGAAAAGAGAGTAGAGATCTTCCAAAAATTGGTTGATGGAGATAGAGACAGACTAGGTCTTAGAATGCAGGCTCGTCAAATGTGGTTCAACCCCTTTGTTGAAAGCAGACATGCCGCTACCATCAGAAGAGAACATGTGTTGGAGGATGCATACGATAACTTCAACAAACTCGGTGAAGCATTCAAGAGCAAGTTATCCATTCAATTTGTTAATGAACACGGGAGAGAGAACGGTATAGACGGTGGTGGTATTACTAAGGAATTTCTAACCAGTGTGGTGCAAGAGGGCTTTGACGGTCTATTTGTTGAAAATTCATTCAATGAAATTTATCCAAACCCAGAGATTGGGTTGAAGTACCAGTATAGAGTTGACACAGAAGATCAGTTGAAAAATTTGAACTACATCAAGTTTCTAGGTAAGGTCATTGGCAAATGTCTATACGAAAAGGTCTTAGTTGACATTTCTTTTGCCAGGTTCTTCTTAACAAAATTTAATTCAGGGTATAGAAACTCATTTGATGACTTGAAAAGTCTGGACTTTGACCTATACATGAGCTTAACAAAGGTTCTAACGATGTCTGAGGAAGATTTAGCATCATTAGGTATGACTTTCAGCGTTGATGAGAGACTTGATAAGAAGAACATTACTGTTGACTTAATCCAAAATGGGAGCCAGACACCAGTGACAACCTCAAACAGATTGAAATTTGTTCATGAGCTATCCAACTACAAGATGAACAAAATGATCAACCTACAGTGCAATTATTTCCTAAGTGGATTGTATGATATTGTGGCAAGGGATTGGCTATCAATGTTCAATCCACATGAACTTCACCTATTGATCTCGGGAGACACACGTGTGGATATTCAAGACTTGAAAGAACATACTGTCTACGCAAGCTTCGAACCAGAATCAGTTTTTATTCGAGACTTCTGGGAAGTCGTCGAGGACGAGTTTGACAATCATGAGAAATCTCAGTTAGTCAAGTTTGTAACTTCCGTTCCAAGAGCACCATTGTTAGGCTTCAAGGCCTTGACGCCGAACTTTGCCATTAGAAATGATGGTTCTGGTCAGAATGGAAGACTTCCAACTTCTTCAACCTGTGTTAATATGTTGAATTTACCAGAATACCCAAACAGGCAAGTTTTGAAGGAGAAGTTGCTATATGCCATCAATGCTGAGGCAAGATTTGACTTGCAATAGCTAGGATCATTCTTGTCAAGGAGAAATTACGAAATTCTATGAATAAATGCAGTATTTACTGTGACACTTATGTAAAACTACCATTTCAGCTATATTATTATGCCCTAAATAATGCCATTGGAGAGTCTTTGTGAGGTGCAAAGCAACTGGGCTTGAGAATATCTCCATTGGATAATTTGATGTTGAGACTTATAAAGTTCTACGTATTTCCTACGACTAATCTAGCATCAATGATACAGGTCAATGTTTATGAATGCTTAAAATAAACACAGTAACATGATTAAGTTAACAGATATAATGTTAGAATAATTCAAAGTCCCATCTCTCTGAGAATATCTCTAGTAATGGGTCTTTTTTGAATGATCTTAGAATTTTCCAAGGATTTATGTGTCCTTGGGGACTTTTTCTTTGCAGTACCTTCCGGAAGTGATGGTGATTCAAGATTGTAAAATGTATCAGCCCTTGGAGGTAAATCATAAAACCAGCCTCTTGAGGCCAAAATGTTCATAAAGGCGTCAATTGTTTTCAAGTTATTCAATGTTTTCTTTGAACCGATGATAATAAGTTTGGATCTAGCTCTGGTAATTGCAACGTTCAATCTTCTCCATTCTTTGATTAAACTACCAGCATCATTATTGTCATTTGACTTCACTAATGAAATGATCACAACGTCCTTATCACGACCCTGGAATTGATCAGCTGTTAGCATTTCAATTTCTTTTCTCTCACTGAAAATCCTATAGAATAATCTTAACTGAGCACGATAGAATGACATAACACCAATGCTCTTTTGAGAAACGCCACATAATAGCATTGCTTCCACAATCTGACGGACTAATTCGGCTTCTTTGACGTTTTCAATGTTTTCTTTGATACTGTTTTCATTGCAGCCACCAACTTGATCATGGTTCAAGAATAACACTTTGTTCTTCTCGTCTAAAACAGTTTCCAGCCAAGAATTTTTTTCGTCTAGATCCTGTGTGTGTGTAATAGCCAACTTCTGGATACTTGGAATTTTCAAAAACTGGTTAGCTACTGCTTCGGAGCCACATTTCAAACGACCATTGTAGATGATTGTGTTCGATAGTAGCATGATATCGCTGCACATTCTGTATTGATGAGTCAAATCGACAACGGCTTCAGGGGAGGAATCACTTAACATTTTAAACAGACTTTTAGATAGACCCTTAGCTTCGGGATTTTGAACTAATGGCGGCAATTGGAAATGATCACCAACTAACACGAATTTCTCACAGAAAGATAACGGACCAATACAAACTGGCATTGAGACTTGGGATGATTCATCAACAATGCAATAGTCAAACTTTCTCTTATTGAAGATCCAATCATTGATACCCAAGCAAGTTGTCGCAACCACAGGTGGGTCAAGGTATCTTTCTTTCAAATCTTGGGCATTCTTGATATCAGCTTTCAAAGGCGAATACTGAAGAACTTCTGGGTGAATCCTTGAGGCACTACCCATTCTCAGGATATTGATGTCGTCATTTCTGAGTTTCAACAAGATGTTGTCAACGGCTGAGTGTGTGTATGAAGTCAACAAGATGGTCTTACCATTTGCAACTAGAAATTTAATTAGCTGGGCGATAACTGTGGTCTTGCCAGTACCTGGCATACCTAACAAGAGGGCATAGTCATTAGCAGATAGCACTTTATCAAAAGCCTGAACTTGGTCAGCGTTGAAAGTGTGATTCTTCTCAAGTTTATAAGGTAATGGCTTGACTTTAAATGTAGGTTTCTTACCATCCACAATGAGCTCCCTTCTTGCAGTATCACCGTCTTTTAAAAAGAGGTTCATCAAATTGGATCTGGCCATCTTCATACCATGGAACATCTCATCTTTGTCAATTCGGTACGTGATTGTACTGTTGGTCTTCTGAGTTGGATCTAATGGCTTCAAAACACTTTGATAGGTTTGATTGTTCTGGCTACTGAAGCCCTCAGTCCTCAAGTTATTGTTCTTCAGCCTTCTGTCCGTGGAGATAGTGATCGTGTCAGGTTTCACATTCAAGACCCAACCAGAACATAACGCATAATGACCAGACTCGTCACTGACCAGAACTTTATCATGTCTACCCAACTGTGACGCATTCAACGGTGGAAGTCCAAGCTGATTTCTCTCAAAGGTGTATACAAACTTAGAGTCTGCCTTATCATCATCTTTGCCAGCCTTGATAGCCAGCTTGCTTAAACACTTCCCAGTTGTTTTTTCACGAGTGACACTGTCAATCAGAAACAAGTCTCTTTTCAATAAGTTGATTGTGCCTTCTTCTCTGGTGATCAGTTCCTCCCAGTAGTTGAAGAATTCTGAATACTTGGGATTGTCCAAATGGCCCGTGATTTCTTCATATTTGCCTTCAACAAGACCACATTCTTCAGCAGTACCATCCTCCATTAGCCTATTGTAGGTCATACACTCATTAATGACAAAACATTCATCACAAATGGAACTTCGCATCAACTTTGGTAAGCTTCTTACACCTTCTTTGAGATAGTTGGATAGGCTATTTCTAGCACAGATCAAATCTTTCAATTGTCTCTTGTCAATCTCATTCTTGGTGGTTTCTTTCAGTCTGGTGTACGTAAGCATAAAGAAATCAACGTCTAAATCATATCTGTCCTTCATCAATAAGGTGTACAATGAAGCTTGCGCTTGATGGGCAACGTACATGGACTTCCCAGATTTCAATTCTAAAGGAGCGATGAATTTACCTTCTCCACCTGCTTCGTTCTGTAACGTGGCTTCAATGGTAACATCAATTAGACCTCTAAGTCCATAAATAGGGGACCAAATGTTTTCTTCAATATCAAGAATGTTACTGGCCGCAAACTTGGTACTTTGATTCTTGGTTGGAATTCTGACAATTGACCTGTCCAACGGAGACCTCCTAGCGTACAATTCATACCAAGTTTTGATGTATGGAATGTGAGTCAGAACTTCATCTCTAATCGTGTCTTTGGTCTCATCAATCGTTAGGATAGTGACGATGTAATTATCCAACTCTTCTTCAAGACAATCTTTCATGTAGTCCAAAGATGGATCACTGTTTCTAAGTACAGCTTGGAAAATGGAATGTACAATCTCACCAACAATAAGAGCAACACTATAGTCACCCCTGAAATCAAGCTTTGTCTTTAAGACGGAGCGCCTTTGACAGTTGATCGTATCACCGATCAATGTTGCTGAAAGAAGGATGTCAGGATTCCAGATCAATAATGAATCAGTCTGGCCATCAAGCTTCTTGTAGTCTTCACCAATGACATGTATAACGTCACCATCTTCGATATCTAGACGTGCCCAGAGATCTCTCAATACAATTTTGTCTGGTTTGTGGGAGCCATCGACTACCATTAGAATCTTTTGATCTTTCATCTGGGAACCCTGAGGGTATTTAGTCTTGATAATCTTTAGCACTTGAAAACGGCGAACGCCTTGTCTATCCACAGCAGATTTAGCGATATTTGTCTCTGGCTTCCTGAAAGAATTCAACTTCTTTGTATCAGTCTCTTCAATGTCCTTCTTGAATATCATTTGACCAGCCAGATCAGCACTTTGGACTCGTTTTTCTTGAGTTGTCAACACAACCTGCGATTGGACAGGTGGTATAGAGGGTAAAGTCGAAACTTGGCTTTGGTATGTGGGTTGTGTGGGCCTCTTAAGAAGAATTTCATTAATCATATCATCATCGAAATCACTCGTATTGTCCATATCTTCATCACTTTCTTGACTTTCAACATTGTGTTCATCTTTGAAATCGATGAGACTTTGGCTTAGTTTGTTGGTGATTATATTCAAACTCTCAGTGCTCTTTTCTTCATGAATAGTTGGTTGTGACTGCTTCTCAAGCACTCTGTCCAAATCGTCCAAGAAGTCTTCACTGTCATCAAACGCGTCACTTGAATTCTCAATTGATTTCATCACATGAGGTTCAACAATCACGGCGGGTTTCAATTTCGACGGTGTTTCTGCTATCAGTCTTGAGTCATCAACCTGTACGTTATTAAATATGCTGTTTTTTGAACCAAGCTGAGATTCTAAAGTGTTGATCAGGCTTGAAAGATCTTTCTTTCGCAGTGATGACGTTTCAGGAGTATTGAACTGACTGAATCTGAAGTAGTTTTTGCCTTTTAAGGAACAGTTTTTGGATTTGGCACCTGACTGCGGGAAGCTTTCGCTTTTCAATGGATGTTGAATCGCTTTAGTGACATCTGGAGATTGCTGGGAGGAAAAGTTGATGGTGGAGTACTTCTCCGGGAGGTTCTGGATAGGATTAATGGTTATATTTAGTGGCTCAGCCAGAGGCGAAGACGGCAGTTTCCTTTTGTCGTTACTCTTAGACATATCAAAGTCTATCTTGGGTTTTGGAGTTGGGGCCCAGAACACATGGTCATCTGAACTCAATGTATCTGATCTGGTGATCGTTGATGGAGGTGGCTTCAAGGGGGTAGCATTGGTTTGCTGGTAATTGTTGGTGGGTATGTTGTTGTCTATAGTGATGGATTTCAAAGGAGTTGATGTAAGGTTGTGGACAGGGGCAAAGGAGTACTTGATTCTCCCAAGATGAGATCTTGTGTTGGTGTCTATGTTTTCCTTCTGGTTGAGGTCCTTGCGTTTCTTAGGCGGATCTTTCTTCTGGGGAGACACAGCAGCAGCGACATCTCGTTTCTTGTCGCTCATTTCTGGCGTCAGAGAGGCAGCCGTGGACCAGTTTTTGTTTAGTGATGAGAGGCTATTTGCCTTTGTTTTGTTGCACCAAATAAATTTGAAGCTTTGGATTCGTGAAAACGTACAAATACAGAAATTACCTATTTTAAGGAGGGCTCTGGGAGGCAGTGAAGTAGTTGAAGGAGAGCAGAACGTTTCAGCTGCGAACACGTCCACAGAGCAAATGTCCAGCCTGCTAGAGATTTAGGAATAAGTATAATGTTTTCGCAGTGCTGCTAATTAGCAATATCTGCTCTGTTCCAGTACTAAACGCGTGAAAACACACTTACGCGACTGTCACGTGATAAAAGAACTGAAGCTGATGGTATGGCATAGTTCATTGGAATGCGCAATAATTGGGTAAGAATAGAGTGACTGCCTTTCTTGAGGGGGCTCTAGAGATCTTAAAGACTCTAAGTAAAGACCTTAAGGACCTTAAAGGCCGAGTGGTTTGATGTTCTGCCGCTCTCAACACATAGTAAATACCCACAAGAAGGATAACGTACACACTACTATTGACTCTACACTAATATCTAAAAAGAGTACATTATCCGCTGAAGTGCCACTCAAGGGAATAGCGTCCAGTGGAAATTTGGCCGTGGACCACTGCCAGACTCCCACAATCCGCAATATCTCCCCGGATTCTGCGCCTATCCACATCTCGGAAAACAAGCGCAAGTCCGACAACTGTTGATAAACCGTATTTCTTTTCTCTCAATGTCAAACCTTTGACTTCATTCACAGCTAACGCTTCATAACCGTAATGGAACATACTGAAGTATCTCAAGAATTCAAACTTAGAAGTCTCTGTGTTGATGAACAAACCTGAGAACAGTAAAGAGAATAGCAGGACCAAGACACCGACCAAGGTAGCATTACTTGAGTCTTTGATCAAGATACCAATAATCAAGATTTCAACAGAAACAACCAAATTAAACAAAACCAAGACTATAATACACTTAAAGAAGGCATTGTCCTCAAAGCTCAACCCAATCAAAGGATATGACACACTAGCAAGAATGACAGGGGGCAATAGTCTTAATGGGATAACGTCGCAAAGAATTTTGGAGATATAATAACTTGCAGGGTGGTAATAGTTGTTTGAACGTTCTTTCAGGAAAATGATTCTCTCAATTGAGAATGAATGTAGACCAGTCAAAGTTGAGAAACCAAAGAAGGCAAGGAAAAAGAAGAAAACACCCAATCTGTTTTGGAAACCACTAATGTCATTATCGACATGGTAGTATAAGGCACCGCAGAATAAACCCATGAATAATGCAAGGATGAAGGAGCCAAGCAGTAGCTTTGGATTTCTGTAAACGTTTTTGAATGTACGCGAGGATAGAATCAACACCTGGTTCAAGAAATCAGCCTTTTGGTAGTTTCCTTTGAAAGCAATTGGTGCCGCATCGGCCTTTGATGATTCAATCTCTCCCTTCAACAGATCATAGCTTTGTGACTCTCTAAAGATGTTATAAATCTTCTTAGCCTCACTGACTTCAGCCTCATTGGAAGCAGGATCTTTCTTGAAACCAGCAACATCTCTGTGGACAGCAAAATGCTCCCATTCGCGTTGAATATCACTTGTACTGCTTGAGCTTCTTGGTCTGTGAATGTCATCTTCCTCAAAATCAGCATTTTCCTCATCGATGCCGGCTAGTTGCAATTGTGATCGAGTTGTTTTCTTGCTCTTCTTTTCATCAAATGTGATATCAATCAAATAATCAGCAATATTGTAGCCCTTTGGACACTTGTAACCATTGTTGTAGAAGAAGTCGTTACATTGGATCATTTCCCCAGAATAAATTAGTTCACCGTTGGCCAGCAAGACCAGTTTGTCAAATAATGAAACAATGTTAGATCTAGGTTGATGAATAGTGAACACCAATGTTCTTTCATAGTCACGAGACAATCTAACCAAGCATTCAATGACGTTGATGGCATTGTTAGCATCCAAACCAGAAGTAGGTTCATCCAGAAATAAGATAGAAGGGGATGTTACCAGTTCACAGGCAATTGAGACACGACGCTTTTCACCACCAGAAATACCTCTTTCAAAATCAGAGCCAATCAGTCTATCTTTGATATGTAATATCCTCAGTTCTCTTAGGACGTCATAGACTTTTCTTTCTTTGGCTTGAAACGACATAGTTCTCGGTAATCTTAGCAGAGCACTGTTTAAAACGGTTTCGTAAACAGTAAGGGTTGGCAATAAATAATCTTCTTGGTCAACAAATCCGATCAATTTCTTCAAGTCATGACTTGAGACCGAGTTACCGTTGATCTTGATGTCACCAGATATAATACCGTTTTTATTCTTCTGAGCCAAGATATCCAACAATGTTGTTTTACCAGCACCAGAACCACCCATGATGGCCAAGATTTCTCTAGGCTTCACGATACCTGAGACGTTGTTCAAGATAGTCTGACCATTGACAAAGTAAGAAACATTTTCAAAAGTCAATGTAGCAGGACTATAGTTCAACAAACTATCTTCATCATTTTCGTCCAAGTCATTTAGACTAATTGGAGCTGTGTTAAATAATGGTGATTTCTGGATGAAATAAATGGCTAATAGGACCAGTAAACCAGCAATTGCAATAATCAACACTGAGGCAACAATGGCTTTCCAACCGACACCTGGGTTCTTTGGAAGGTCATATCCTGGAATTTCGCTGTAGTGGATACATTCCCCAGATTCACAATGCAAAGTGATGCATTCATCACCAAAGACGGACAAGATCAAATCATTCATGCTAGGTTCTGAGAACTGGCAGTCATTCTTGTCGACGTCACAAGTGAAGTCACCAGGACCCTTGATGGTTTCCGTCAAGAAATCAGATATGTCAATTGAACCTGATTCACCACATAGCATTCTACCAGGAATACATTTACAAGCAGCATCCTTACACTTGTAATGGGTGAAGTTGGATTTCAAGTCGTATTCAAACTCACAACTGGACAAGTCACAGTAGAAACTCTCCTTTTCAGCAATCCAGAACTGAAAGTTACAAGAAGCATCATGTCTATCACAACTAAAAGTCACCTGTGGCTTCTTACCGTTCAGAATTTCCACAATCTTCTTGTTGGTGACATCACACATCTGATGGAATTTTTTAACAATCATACCATTTTTGTAACAGGTTCCTTGGAGACCTTCTGGCATAAATGGATCACAAACAGAATCTTGAGTACAAACGTTACAGTTGATACCAGTCCAGCCATCATCACAATCGCAACTGTCACCTTTTCTGATTGGTCTTTCGTTCTCTTTGTCAAGGGATCCACACAATGGCTCAGAACAGTCTTGACCACCAAACCCGTCTATGCATTCACACTGACCATTGTATTCATTACATTTGGAAAATTGCTTACATTCAAAGGCTGGCAACATACAGTTGAAACATGGGGGACATTTATCTTCGAAAGTGCCAATATTGTTCGAGGTGGAGATGGAGCCACCTAGCAATGAGTCCTCAACGAATGATTCTTGCGAGCGTGTACCACTCAGAAGAAACGGAAGCACCAAACGCAGCAACTTCATGATCTTCCTCGATGCTGACGAAAAGAATGGCAAATAACTGTGAGTTGATCAGTGAAATGGGGAAGGAATTAACTAATTAAGGAGCAAATGTCCCGGGAAACTAGTTTTGTAGAGACTAAATGTGAAGCTTGATCTATGACAGGAGGTCCTTGGAGCAGCCTATCTCTTCTATTTTAGGGGCAATTGGACGTGATTCTCTATCGAAGGCCCAGAGGTTTATCTGTCTTATCCATTTTCATTTTCATTTGCTCCACGCCCCTAAAGTACTGGCGGTGTCTGGATGTTTCGAGAATTTGCTAAGTCCGTGTATACCCGAAAGTCGGATAACTAGTGACTTCAAAATCATGAAAAGGTTCATTTGGTGGTGATAAAGAGTGTTGACCGTGCTATAACAGTCCTGAGATTTTGCCTCTATTGTATATCTAGTTCCAAGTACTCCAGAACAAATGCTCTGAGGAGTAGGTTCCAGCGACTGATGGCCTTCATGTCAACATGATTGAAGTCATCATCTATTGTATGCCATATGCTTGGAAATATGTCTGGAATCAAGTGAAGAATTGGCACTCCAGATCTTAAGAACGGAATGTGGTCATCCTCCATGTAAGCTCTGTATCTAGGATGGAAGTTGTCCTCAGACTCATGAAGGTACTTGGACTGTAAAGGTGTGAATAGCTCAGGGTTTACCTGAACAAGTCGCGTTTCTATCATGGACAAGTCATTATATGATTCATGAGATTGGGGAAAGTAACTTGGGATGAAGTTGTTATCTGTGGAACCTAAAAGATCAAGGAGGGCAAAAAGTTCAATCTTCTGCAATTCACCGGTTTTCGACCACAAGGAATGTAAGTGTCTAGCACCATAGATGGAGTCAGTTGGCGACCATCTTTCAAATGCTTCCTCACCGTCAAAGAATACGATTTTCAGGCCGACATCGTGGTCGTATTGCTCATCTTCTAGGAATTGGTCATATAAGGCGGAAATGGATTCTGCAACGTCCAGTAAAATGCCACAGGAGACAGCACTGTCAATGGCCCCAATAAAACCCTCAGGATATAACAGTGTGTCATAATGAGCAGCTAGAACCAGGTACTTATTGTTCGCTGATGCAGGTTCCTTGGTAGCGATGATATTGGTGAAGTTGAACCCTTTTTCGGAAAACTCGTCCCTCTCTAGGACCCAATGGTGAGATGAATGCTTACTGAGGGCCTCAAAGTGTGATAGTATATACTGCTGGACGTACTCTGAGCCTTTTGAAGAGGGAACACGGGTTCTGTTCAGATGTTTGAAGTGGTTCTGAGGGTCTGTACTGTCGAGACTCAGTCTTCCAGTATCCAACGATGAGAGCCTCAGCAGTGAACCAAAGGCCAATTGCTCGTAGCCGGACACAGCGACAGTGAACAGCACCGTTAGCAACCGAGCCAGCAGCATCCCGGAGTATTCCACAGTAAATGCTCTGACTATTTAGAGCTTTCTCTCTTGGTGGGAGCTTTTTCGTGTCTCCAACCATTTTGAAAATCACCAAAACAAAACACAGGCCCTTTCTACCGCCATATAACAGTAATTCCTCCACACAAAGCTTGTTTGCCACCATCTGCTGCCGCCATTGCCGCCATTGCTGCTACCGACTCGCTAAGCCGCTGAAATGGACGCTGGAATGGCCTCCGAGGAGCTGATGGCGTTTCAGGGCCACTCCATGGGCGACGAGCTCCACCAACAACCCGCCCCATCTCCACCACACTCCCACCAGCATACTGACAACTCTGCTGCTTCCTCGGTCTATAAGCTACCCCAGGCACCTCAGAAGGAGTCACAGGGCCTTCAGCCGCCACTCAAGAGAACACAGCCCTCCGCTGCCACCTCTGAAGAAGCAAAAGTCTCTGTCTCCACCGTATCATCTGCCCAATCACATGTCCATTCTGTTGCAAACTCAGTGCACTCAGAGTCCTCACAGTCTGGTGCTAAATCTGTTGCCAATTCTGTACAGACAGGTTCTGGCGGTCTTCGGCTCAGCACATTTGACCCTTCTTCCACCATCTCCCATGCACCAAGCACCGTCAGCGTTCACAACTCACGTCCTGCCTCAGCTGTTCATAATCCTACCGACATGATCCCTAATAGATCACCCGTTGCTCAGTCACAATCACATGCCCATGCCCATCAGCATGGTCATTTGCACCCGCATTCGCATTCGCATTCACACTCACATTTCCAAAGTCATAACCACAACCATAGCCATTCCCTGGTGAACCCGATGGCCATCAAGAGAAACCCACGTCGTCAGAATTCCTTACACAGGTTTGATGATGACAATCTCTCAACAGTAAGTAACTCATCATTGGCGACCTCTTTCTCCAAGAGCTTTCTGTTTGGTTTCCTGAATAACAAGCAAAGAGATAGGTTGAAGAATAGTGGACTATTATCAAAAGAGTACTGGATGAAAGATGAAACCTCTACCGAATGTTTTATCTGTGGGCGCTTGTTCACCACGTTCAGAAGAAAGCACCATTGCAGAATTTGTGGCCAGATATTTTGCAGTACATGTACAACATTGATCTCAGGTGAGAAGTTCAACCACAGTGGTAAGATGAGAGTGTGCAAGACCTGTATCAGCTTTGCTAATGACTACAATGACTCAAGTGATGAGTCCTCCGTCATGGAAGATACCTTTGTGGAAAGATCTTGTAGCCATGACAATGATCAGGAAAGTATCTTAGGTACACCAAATGAAGACAGAATTTCATTCTCCAACCCTACTCCACCTCCAAGAATGGCAATTCCAGCTACTAGGAAAGGTGAATCTGTTGAAATCCCAGTCTCAAGATCGTTCAATTCTAGAATGGCTTCGATTCACACTGCCAACTTTGGCAGAAGAAAGACATTTGATAGAACAACACAACCACAACCTTACTTCAGAAACAACATAGAAGAACACAGTATTAACACTCCTAGTATCTTGAGAAACCCATTAGAGACTTCTTTTGCTGATTACATTAACTCACACAACAATAACTCATCTGGGTTCAATTTCAACAATGAAACAGCTAACGATGTTAACTTTGATGCTCACTCTGATCATCAATCCTCAGATTCTGAAGATGAGAATTCAATGTCTATCTATGCTGCTCTACACTTGGACAAATCAGATGTTGTTGACCCTTCTAAGCAAGAAATACAGACAAGGCCTTCAAGATCCAACACTCGTTCTTTAGACAGAGCTCAAGCTTCCTTGTACAGAATGAAAAATCATCGTAAGAGTAAGACATTTTCAAGATCAGGTACCAATCCTCCATCGTCCATCAGGGTCAATGATTTCAGCACTTCTGTCAATTACAACTCACCAAATGGTAATCCAACTGTGAGCTTCCATATCCCCAACACTGAGGAAGAAGTAGAAGAACCGAGATTTAACTCTGAATTAAACGAAGTTTGTTTGCAGCATTTTGTCAATCTACTTCATCAGTGTCTAAAAGATGAAGAGGTGCCAGATTTGGAGAAATGGAAAGCCACTTTGAAATCAGTCTTACAAGATGTTGAAAAAGTCGAGTACAATGTTAGAGGCGGTGACACAATGGATATCAGGCAGTACATTAAACTGAAGCGTTTATTTGGCGGTGATAGGAAAGATACCAAGACAATTGACGGTCTAGTCTTCAGTGGTACCTTAGCACTCAAGACCATGTCAAAGCATATCAAGAATCCTAGAATTGCATTGATCATGTTTCCTTTGGAGTACACTAAGACTGGTCAACATTTCATGAGTTTGGAACCTGTGTTAGCTCAAGAGAAAGAGTATATCAAGAAATTAGTCGCCAGAATCATTGCTTTGAGTCCTGACGTTGTCTTTGTTGGCGCTTCAATCAGTGGGTTAGCATTGAAACTGTTGGATGAAGCCGGTATCGCTGTTGCCTATGGTATGAAACCTCAGGTCATTGAAAGAGTTGCCAAGTTGACTCAAGCAGATATTGTCATTACTATGGACAAACTAGCTTCCAATCTGAAACTTGGTATGTGTGAAGCCTTGGATGTCAAGACGTTCGCTTACAAGAATGCCACCAAGACAGTGATGTTCCTTACCGGTTGCAACCCACGTTTAGGTTTAACGATGTTGATTAGAGGTGGAGATGATGCACTATTGAGAAAGATTAAGGATATCACTGAATTTATGGTCTATGCTCTTTGCAACCTGAAACTGGAATCCGCCTTCTATCGTGATAATTTCATGTACTTGTCACAGAACTTTTACAACGATATGGTTTCGCAGGAGTTTGAAACTGATGATAAGCTTGACTCGCAGTTTTTGAAAAAGTTCACGAGTAGATTGTTATCTGTGTCCCCTACTGTGCAGTTTGAACCACCTTACTTGTTAACCAGAACTAGACAACTTGAAGAAAAACTGATCAAAATCAAAGAGAGTTTTGAGAACTTGAGTGAAAACAAAGAGATAGCTAAGAGCTTAATGGATGAAATTAAGCTAGACACTTCGAGGTATCCATTGACAGAAGAAGAGCACTTGAAAATCGTCAAGAAGGTTGCGCAAAAGAAGATTGAAGTTCTACAAGGTGGCGTGAATCTGAGAAAGAGACAATGGGAACTATACAGCGCCTCATCACCTGCCATGTTAGACCCAATAAACCACCAGAGAATCGCCTTTCTTTATTCCATGGTGTCTAAGAGGAGTGCTACTCCTTGCATTGGCCCACAACCACTTCAAATTGACTACTATTGGGACACCGATATGACCTTGGGTCAATACGTTGAACATTTGATCCATTCCGCCAACAATAGATGTAGCGAAGGTTGTGGAGAATTGATTGCAGACCATTACAGAAGCTATGTCCATGGTAGTGCTAAAGTTGATGTTATTGTTGAAAGATTCCAAGCCAGAGTCCCAACTTTACAAAATGTGATCCTAACATGGAGTTACTGCAAACAGTGTGGTCATTCGTCACCATTCCTACCAATGAGTGAGACTACTTGGAAATTCTCCTTTGGTAAATACTTAGAGTTGCTTTTTTGGTCGAAGAGAAATTCATCAACAAATTTGGGTAACTGCCCTCATGATTTCGCTAAAGATCACATCAAGTATTTCAGTTTGAACGATTTGACTGTCAAAATAGAATATTCCAAAGTTGATTTGTTAGAGTTGATCACGCCAAGAACCAAGATTGTTTGGAAACCACACACTAATATAAAACTGAAAGTTGAGATCCATGATCAAGTCATCCAAAAGTCACAAAGGTTCTTCAATTCCATTTCTGCCAGACTGAACAGAGTCAAAGTTGATTCTATGTCTAACGACAAGATGGAATCAGGTCAAAAGAGAATCAAGCAATTGAAAGAAAAAGTTCAAAGGGAACAACAGCATGTGAGTGAAATGATTGAAGAGACGTACACTACCACCGATGTCGCTAATCAATTGACCATGAACTCCGTCTTGAGATTTGTCCAAGACTTGAGTGTCGAATGGGATTCTGAGTTTGCAAGATTCGAGGAAGATTTCTTACCATCTGAAAAGGATATTGCCAGAATCACAACTCAACAATTGAAGAAGTTCTTCATGGATAACTCTACTGAGAAGCAACAACCGGTCGAAGCTCCTGAACCTGCTGAAGCATTTGAAGAGATCAATGCCTCTGAAAAGACTGAACAAACCGTGTCCGAAGTTGAGAGTGAGGTTGAAGAGAAAGCTGTCACTTTGAAAGTTGAAGGCTCCAGCAAGACCGATACATCCCCAAGAAAGCCATCATCTGGATCATTGAGAAGTAGTTCTTCAATTACTAATGGTAGTCCAAAACAAGGAAGAGTGCTAGAAGAAGTGTCTAGGTTTGAGAAACTGATGGAGACCCCAGAAGAAGAACCTGGGAAGAGAGTTGCATCTGGTAGCTCCACTGATTTGACCAAGGCTAAACAATCAAGAAATGCATCTGATTTGAAACCAAAACTATCTTCAAGTGCCACCACACCAAACCTTGCCAACAAGTCAAGTTACTTGGGTAACTCAGAAATCAAGTCAAGATCTTCTAGCTCTGAAAAAAGGGATTCATACGTCCCAGATGTATCTAAATCGAAGACTGATCCAAGTTCTCCACTGTCTAGTTTCGTCCAACCACGCTTCGGCATCAGTGCTAAAGATCTTGAGTTGCAGTTGAGAGAAGGTCGCCAATCAGGATTAGGTTCTAAGTCTTCTTCAGTCTCATCGAATCCAACGGTAAACGCATCATCGAAGGAAGACAGCAAAGTGATGAAATTGACCAACTATTTTGATCAAATCCACTTTGAGACGTTGTCCAAAGAGTTTGAAATGCAACGTCAAAAAGAAAGATTGAAATTGATTCAGAACAGATACAAGGCAGCTCCAGTTACTTCATCCAAACCAATTGTCGAAATTTACAAGAGTGTCAAAGATGCTGTCAACGAAGATACTATAGATCCAGATTTCAAGATGAATGATGAGAAGATTGACGAACTTAAGAAAGATGACAAGAAGGGGATTGAAGCTGTTAACAAAGACACTGAAATTCCACAGACTGAACGCGTGTCGCTGATGAAAACGTTGGCTAATTTCTGGGCTGATAGATCTGCTACATTATGGAAACCACTTGAATACCCTCTGGGGTCATCAGAACACATCTTTGTTGATTCAGATGTCATTGTTAGAGAGGATGAACCAAGTACATTAGTTGCCTTTTGTCTAAGTTCTTCAGACTATGTACAAAAGATCCATTCTATCAGAGATGACACCTCCAACGATCTGGAATCCATCATGTTGAAGAAGACTGCTGTTCACTTGAAGTATCAGTTCCAAGATGGTGCCGCTACATTATCGTGCAAAATCTTCTTTGCTGAGCAATTCGATGCCTTCCGTCAAAAATGTGGTATTGATGCTAACTTTATTCAAAGTTTGTCCAGATGTGTGAAATGGGATTCGGCTGGTGGTAAATCAGGCTCTGCCTTCTTGAAGACCTTGGATGATAGGTTAGTGATCAAAGAGTTATCGGGTGCTGAATTGGATTCATTTGTGAGGTTTGCACCAAGTTACTTTGAGTACATGACTCAAGCCTTGTTCCATGATCTACCAACAATACTAGCTAAGATCTTTGGGTTTTACCAAATTCACATTAAGAACCCTATAGACGGAAGAAACTTCAAGATGGATGTGTTAATCATGGAGAATTTGTTCTACGGTCGTAAAAACTTGAGAATTTTTGACTTGAAAGGCTCTATGAGAAATAGACATGTTGAACAAACAGGTAAAGAAAATGAGGTTTTGTTAGATGAGAATATGGTTGAGTATATCTATGAGAGTCCACTCTTTGTGAGAGAGTATGATAAGAAGCTATTGAGAGCCTCCTTGTGGAATGACACGCTGTTCCTGGCCAAGATGAACGTCATGGACTACTCACTAGTGATTGGTATTGATGATCATAACAAGACATTGACCGTTGGGATCATCGACTGCATCAGAACATTCACGTGGGATAAGAAATTGGAGAGTTGGGTCAAAGAAAAAGGTCTTGTTGGTGGTGGTACCAAAGAGCCTACAGTTGTGACACCAAGACAGTACAAGAACCGTTTCAGAGAGGCCATGGAGCGCTACATACTGGTGGTACCCGACAGTTGGTTCCACGGTATGAACCCGCAGATGACATTTGACACACGGTACTAATTAATGAGTTATGAATATATTATACAGACCTTACGTATGTAGTTTAAAAAAGAGATCCTCTATCTCTTGGAGCCAGGAACGTTCCATTGTCCACTGTTATGCGATAAGAGGACTACGCCCAAACACGGGTGATCCACTTCTGTTTCTACATCTATTAATAGCTTGCCTGCAAAATTGACTGCCTGCTGATTTTCCTGGCTAAAAATCGCTGCTGCGGCTGGAATTGGACCCCAGTGGCTGCCCACTTCTAGGCGGGGGGTTTTACTAGGGAAATCGTGAATTCCACAAAAAAACGCCAATTTTTATCTTTAAAAAAAGAAGCACAAAAAAGTTTGGAATTTAACAACAACTCGTCAAAACCACCAAATCGCCCAAAACCTCCACTGAGAAGCCTCCAAAGTCTCAGATACAGCCTCTGGTATACAATTCTTTATATAAACCGAAGGTTCGACGCTTTTATCCCGGAAACAACACGGTTTTTGAGCATTTCCCACCGAATCAAATCTTATCTCTGATCTTTCTGGTCCATTGAGACACGGCCAATCTTCAAGTTCTACACCGCCAAACCGCCTTCCAAGAGGTCTCATTAACGAACTCGTGCTGCAAATATACCTGCTTAGACACACCAGATATTCTCCAAAACAGAACCTGATCCTTTTTGTTGTCATTTGCTGTCTGCAATTATACGTGATTATTACCATAGAAACAAGGGTGGATTATCTTCTTTCGTTCTTGATCAGGAAATTTTCGCGCTTTCCTTAATCGTCATAAAGTCAGATCTGGCATTTTCAACACCACGATGGGTCTTCAATTTGGCTGCTCCACGGCCGTTTCTTTGCTGAGTTTGATCTCGCTAGCTTTCTTGATCATTGCTATCATTACTCCCCCAGCCACCACTGCGTTTGGGCTTGCTGAAGACGACAAAATAAGGTATGGTATACTTGGTTACTGTTCGCTAAACGGGACACATTGCGTCACTGGTAGCCCATCCTACAAAGTCAGCGAGCTTACAACGTTGACTGACTGGAAAATGGATGATAATGCAAGAGATACCCTCGCCAAGATCTTCATCGTTGCCCCAATTGCTGGTTTCTTGACATTATTGTCCTTTGTGTTCAACTTGTTATGCCACATCAAGGCAATTGGTGGTTCATTTGTCTTCAACCTAATTACCTTCTTCTTCACTCTTTTGTCCTTTCTTTCCACTGCTGTCACTGTTATTGTTGTCTTCATGTGCTTCTACCCTCATGTCAAATGGCCTGCCTGGCTATTGGTCCCAGCTGGTGCATTGACCCTTATCTCCATCCCATTAGCGTTCTTCGCCATGAGAACTAACTCTGCTCCGGATAGCGATGATTATGATGACGAAGATGAAGCAAACCAGAGCGATCTAACTGATTTGAGTGATGGTGGCTTGTTTAAGAACAATAGCGAATCTTTCAAAATGGACCACTTCCCTCAACCAACTACTAAATCGATTGAATCATTCGAGAAGACCTCTTCCAATGCTATTAGAGTGATTGCTGATGATTCTTCATCTGCAAATGATCATTTTGAGAAGATTTCGGCAAAGGATTACTCAAGAAATAACAACAACTTACCTCTGGGTGGCTATGAAGGTTACAAATTGAATAGTGCAGCATCTCAACATACTGGTGGTTACCAAATGACTACGACTGCTTCTGCTGATGGTACTCCAAACCTGGTTTCTGCCCAGAATTATAACAAAGTTGGCGCAGTTGTTACGGAGGCCCCTAACTTTCAGCCTCAATCAGCCAAACTTGGCTATGGAAGCACTCCTCATCCATCAGCAGCCTACGGTACGCCGAGCGCCAATATTGCGCCACCTTCAGCTCCAGGTATATCTTCCACTGGTAATGATGTTAACCCCAGAAGCGGTTCCTCATTTAGCGGCAGATCTGTTGGTAAAAACTCACAGCTTGACGTTCAACAACACCCCGTCTCTGATCACCCAGGGAATTTAACTGATGTTGCATTATACAATGATTCTGACGACCAAATTCCTGATGATAACGATTCCGATTTTACATCTGTCTCACAAAGAGCTGCCAATCCAAATTACTACCGTGGTCTTCAGAATAACGGCCCAAAGTTATTCCCAAATCAAGGGAGACAACAACATCCAGGGTATCAGCAAGGCCGACCACTATTACCACAGCAACAACAGCAACAACAAATGCCACAAGAGGACTTCTACTTTGACAAACCTCAGGATCAAACTTATTACACAGGTCAGCAACAGTATGGTAACCAAAATAGTCGCCCACATCTTAACCAAAATGGCACACAAAGCTCTAGTGGTTATTACTCAGGCTCCCCATCTCAACAGCAAGGCCCACAAAGACCTGTTAGAAATACTTCAGATATATTATTGAATGCCAACCCTGATTTTTCGGTGGGTGGGCCAGCTTATAAGAAGAAGACATACGGGAAGCCTAGTCCTCAGGGCATGGGTAGTTACAAACCTGCTTACAAAAAGTTGAATCAAAATATCGGTGGAGGTTTACCTGCAGCTTCTTTAACTTCGGATAGCCCATATTCTTTCAGATGAGGAATTTGACATTGTCACGAAATACCAGCTAGATTGAGACGTTTGCTTTTGTGTGTTTTGTTTCGTTACTGTATTAGTATAACTTGTTTTTGAATTGGTTTTTCTTTTTGGTTTTAATATACTCCATTGTTCCCAAAGTTGCGTATCGTATTGTTATGACGCTCAATGTTGGTTAAATGACGTTTACAATATTATAGATCATAAGTGCATTCATTGTGTAGTTGTATCATTAAGTCATTAAAACGATTAAAGAAGGTTGACGTTACTCAACTCATCAGCAAGCTCAACTGTATAGGCTGATCCACCTTCCGTTTGGTCATCATTACTGACAGGTGTTCTATCCTTGTCAGGTATGTCTCCAGAATTTGAATCATCAGGCCTTGAAGGTTGTGATCCACTGTTATTATGATGCTTTGGCTTCAATATGACAATCAAGAGCAGCAGCAAGACAACCAGCGAGAGCAAAAAGATCAGTTTACACTTCTGAGTTCTCTTTTGATATTGTGTAGCTCTATTCAATTCTTTCGAGGCTTGCTGGACATCGATTTTTGTGTTTTCAATGTTGTAATCAATTCTATCCACAATTGTACCTTGTTCAATGACCATATTATGCATTTCTTTGAAAATCTGTGAAACTTCGAGGACTCCCTGAGCTAATTTTGTAATCTCTTGTTCCCTCTGGCGAACCATAGAGTCATTTATGCTGGCACTTTGCTGTAAGATTGAGGAGCTTTCCCTAATGGCTTCACGAGAGTAGGATTCCATTTCTTCCGTTTCATCAATGGCAGGGTTATAAGACTGTGTTGATGATTTCAAATTCGGTGTCTTTTCGAATTCATCCTTCTTCAAAAATTTGATATAGTTATTCTGTATCTTTCTGAAATTTGATGACAGTTGTTGAATCTTCAAGGCATAATTTTTTTGCATGTTGTCAATCATGTTGATATCATCTGCCTTCAGCATAGCACCTGATTGCTTAATGCCCTTAAATTTCTTAACAAGGTTGTCACAACTGAAGAATTTGGTGGTGATTGCATAATTCAACTTCTCAATCTCTTCTTCATCCATCGTCCGATCATTGAACCCAGGCAGTAAGTTCTTCTTGTACAAAGCTTGCAATTTCTCTATGAGCTTGTTAATGGCATCGATGTTTTCATCTATATCTTCAGCAACATCAAGAAAGGAAGGTGGCAACGTTACAAGCTCGATGTTGTTGTTATCGGTCCCTATTAGATTCTCTTCTTCTTCCAAGTTGGCAAACCTGGAGGCACCAGATCCATGCCCAGACCCAGGGCCAGCATTGAGATGATGAGGATAAGTTCTTCTGTAGGAGATGTATAAGTTGGTCCGATCTCTGAACATTATGCAATTGAATGAAGAATACGAATCTCTGTTGTTGTGGAAACACTTGTTCTGGCAATTCGACTTCCGTTTTCGATCTGTACAATAATACTATTCCGCGAAAACGTTTTATGATGGTGTCCAGGTGTGTTTTCCGTTTGTGACATATTTGCCCTTCTTCTATAACGGCTGAGGGACCAAAAAAAGAGGTTTCAATGTAAGCCATCTTGTACATAATGTACTTGAAGTACAGTGTTTCTACCTGTCCAGTTTTCACAGGCCAATTCACTGCTCTTTGATTTCTTCGAGGTTTTAATGGTTGTAGTCCAAAGTCCGATATCTGCTTGACACAAAACTTCAGTTAAAAGTACATTCATGGAGACATTCTTTGAGAGCTAGTCGAAGAAGTATAGCAGATTGTATTGCAACCCAAAGACTACAGCAGGAATTGACACTGACTGGAAAACATATTTTTTCAACAAAAAGCCTCCCCTTTTCAATTATGTAAGAGCTTCAGAACACACGTTGAGAGGCCCAACAAAGGATCAATACTATCTTCATTCAAGTAGACAGTATACTGGTCATCATCATCCACTCTTATGAAGCCAATTCTCTCTGTTGCTGGGTTGATCTTATTCTTCAAAGACTTTTCCAAATACCCATTCAAATTCCATTTGTATTCCATTGAGTTTTTAACGATATGGAAATGGCTA
>JAKTWU010000249.1:5171-52504 GCA_030582435.1 Taiozyma onychis
AGCCCATTGGACTGTCAATTATACTAAACTGGGCACTTTGTACGTATTTACCCGTTATGCTTCAATTGGTACCCTTGAAAATACCCTGGAAACCAGCTCTGGTTGTATGAGTACGCAAACTCGAGAATTCGAACGTCCACAACAACTTGGACCCCCGTTCTTTTCTTTACTCAAAAGTGCAGGGTGATCTGATCTACTACATCTGTGATCTACCCTTTCTATGTCCGCGTTGTTTAGTCTCAACATCCACATTCCGTAAAAACTTGAAATTTTATAAGCAATTTATCTAGCTCAACATTCCGAAGACAATTAATTGAAAGTCATTTTCAAGGATTTCAGACCTTCTAATCACTTCAACGTTTAGTGGACCAATCATTTAGGGTAGCTATGGTTATTCCGTTTGACCATGAGCCTGCAAACTACGATGAAAAGCAATTGTTCGTTGGTAGCCACAACACTCTACGACACGCCACCAAGAACCACCATGGCCTACCATTGAACAAAACTTAAAGAAGGCTTAGGGATGCTAATTGCCTCGTTTTCAATATGTCCAGCTCCTTCTGCAGTGTGTACGCGTTTGTTGTGCCCACTTCCAGAGGGATACGTAAAGATAAAAATAACGAGACATGAGAAACTCAAGACTTGGTCAGGGTAGCCTCGCTTAAAATTTAAGCTTGTGATGGAGGATGTAAGTTTATTGGAGAGATTGGGTGTGGTGGCAAGATAGTAGAAATAGGTACATTATGGTGTACTTTAGAGCCAATGTGCCTTTGATAAAATGATAGGACTGTCAACAAGGGATAGTATTTGCTCAGAGATAATCCACAAAAGAAAGTCGCTAAAGGCTCTATATTATTAATCGCTGTATTTACTGTGTACTTTCATTCGATCACGTGACTCTGACCTATACCGGTCAGTCTGTGTGCCCGGAACTCGGGAGCTTTGTACAATTCGCGGGAAAAATGCGCGGGATTTTCGTTGTAAACATTGGATGATCAAATTCGAAGAATGAACCAATTCGTTTCCGCCTTCACTTTGAGGTCCAAGAAGAACCTTCGAGAACCTTCACTAAAACGCCATAAACTTGCTACCAGGAAGGCCCACCTCCCCAATACTCCAATACTCTCTACAGCCACTCATCGCACAGATCCCCTCGATTCAGTCGCCTCAAAGTCCTATCAATAGCTTATCATCACAGTAGACAAGGGTCATTGTCCTTCACTCTCAAGATATGGAATACTGGAGAACTAGCCATCGTTATCATCATCGCCACACCAGAAGAACAAACTGATATGCTAGGAAGACTGCTCACCAGCAGACCCAAACAGAGGACCAAGAGCGAGTCCATCCCCCATTCAGATATGTCACCAGCCATACCAAAGAGTAATTTGACAAAAAGACTCATATCCGTCAGCTCTCCAACCCCTGAATTTACACCAAGCTACACAAATGAAGACATTCTGTCGAGAACAGTGCTCTATGGGAACGCTAACCATTTACACTCCACTCATCTGGATAAGAATAACTTCAGACTACTGGTGATACAGGATCAGGGTGACATTACACAGAGAAACAACTACAAGATCCTATTAGACACGACAGAGGCACACTTTGCTAGAAACCTTAATTTAAAGAGCACCCATGATCCAAGAGAACTATTGGACTTTATGTTTGGCAATCCCATCTATCAAGACTTCAACTGTTCTGACCATTTCAAGATACACGTTTTGTCACCTCTTCCAGATTTGAAGCAATCCATATTGATAACGAACCACTTCTACGTTGCAAAGAAGAAAAGGTACGCTATTGGGATTGTAATTCCTGTTGATGTCACAAACTTTTCCAACGCTGTGTTGTCAAATTGGTCCACTGTTACAAAATACCTCAATTTATTGAAATTCTCCTATATTGAAAATCACATCCTGAATCAGCAGCTTAATTACACCGATATTTTGAGCTTATTCAAACAGTTCATCAAGGCAATCCACCATTTGAACTCCATTCCAAGATTATTGGTAGGCTTGATCAAATTTGATGCTGTATTACAAAACTGGTGTTTTGAGGTGAATAACTGGATTGAGATTAAAGACGGTGGTGCTAGGTTAGGGTCTCATAATGCCATATCAGGAACCAAATTCTTAACTACCCTATTGGCAGTGATTAACAACGTCAAGAACCAACTAGTTTCACCTAATTATAAACCTGATGGGATTGTTAGAGTCGTTATAATGGCAGCTAATCCAATTGTTGCTCAAAAATTGATCTTCATTATTTCGGGTTTATTGCCATTCAAGTTGAACTTTGAGATAGAACAAGTACATAAGGTTGATTCCACAGATCTACTGACTTCCATCTCTAATGAATTAACAATCCCTGAAGACGATGTTTTTGAGACTGGCCCAACCCCATCAACACCATCAGTTAACAGTTCAAGAGGTTGGGAAATCCCAAAGACCACATCAAGATCAGTGTCTACCACCTCAATTACAACACCAACAAAGAGCTTCGTTCAACCCTCCGCTTCTGCAATGTCCACTTCAAGTTCAATGCAGTATTTATCATCTTCATTATCACAGTCACAATCCTCCGCTGCATCCACCTTGTCAAGCTCGTTCTCAAGAGGGTTTCAACTGTTGCAGAACTGGAAAAACTCATTTGATTCTACAAATTCATCTTCTTCCATCTCTTCCTTTCATTCCATGCATCAAAAGACCCCATCACCTGCATATGAAGAATACGATGAATACCCATGGATGAACAATTCTACCTTCACTAGTAAGAATGGTCACAAATCCTGCAATTCAAACTATTCTCACCATACTCAGCATGCCCATAACCTGCACACTATACATCACCACCATCATTTGCCTAGAAGCAATTCATACTTTGATTTGGCCACAAACAACTTGACAAACAACCCACCAAAGTTATTAAAGAGACAATCAATCCCAAGATTACCACACATTGATAGAAATACAACCTGCTTATTCAACATTGGAGGTGTTAAAAAGACCAAGTCGCAATTGTTCAACGAGACAAGGAAAGAATTGTTCAAGATGATGAATTCAACAATTGAGTACAATTTTGAAAAAGATTTGAACAAGAATGTGATGGTTATGGAAGTCTCATTTGATGATATCACTGAATTGACTCCAAACTCAATGATCGATGAGGATGAAACCAGTGGGGACGTGAAGCACAAGCATCATACATTACCCCAATTATCCGGGTATGTAAATGAGTTTGTTCCTGAGTTCCAATTACAAGCGTGTCCAATCTCACAAGACTTGGAATCCAGAATTGTGTCCACGATGAAGAATGATCTAAAAGTGTTCAACGATACAAAGACGATTCTTGTTTCCTTAAGAGCTAGAGAGATTCAGGAGATTTCGCTAACGAAGAGAAACCAAACAGAATATAAATCCCACGTGAAGAAGATTTATTACAATGGAAGACCAAGCTCCACGTTGGACAGGGAATCTTTCAACAAGATTGATAACTTGTTACAAAGCGTCGTGTTGAAGTTTCATAATGAAGAAGACAGCCAGATTGAGAACTTTAAAGAAATTGGTGCATTACTGGGTCGTTTGTGATTTGGAAAGACAGATAATTATAGAGATTTTGAAAAGAAAAGACGATAGAGACTTTGTTTATGCTTTTGTTAATGACGACAACGATTTTTATGTATTTGTGACTCTTTGTTACTGTGGTAGTTGAATAGAAGGAAAAACCGACACGGGCAAATTTGAAAAATAAAAAAAACATCGAGACTTTTTGACTTTTTGACCAAGATAACAAGTACAAACATCACATCCAGCGAGTTTTAGCACCTGAAAAGCCGCTACGCCACCGCAGCAGGAACAAGCAGCCGCTCTCCCCATCACAGCCAACGCCACCAGCGAACGCCACCAGCCAACACAGCCATGTCCGAAGAAGAGGTTTTGATCGCCAGCGATGACGAGGACTATGACCCAACTGACATCTTCGACAATGAACAAGACAAGAGATCCGACACAGAGGAGCCCCGGTTCACGGAGTCGGAGAAGATCCAGTCCAAGAAGAAGCTGGACCAGCAGATACTTCTCAAGAGCAAGGTTCCAGACCAGGTGAATCTTTTCCTGGATCTCGAGGATAAGACCAGTGAGGCATTGACCACTTTCACCAACATCAATTACTCCATCTATGCCAACAAATCTATAGGTGATTCCGGCCAGAACGGCGAGTTCATGCCTTGTGAGTGTTACGAGGACTACGAGGACGGCGTCAACCACGCTTGTTCAGACGATGACTGTCTTAATAGAGGGACTAAGACTGAATGTATAAATGGCCATTCATCTTGTGGTAAAGACTGTTCTAATCAGAGGTTCCAGAAGAGACAGTATGCCAATATCAACGTCATACAGACAGAGAAGAAAGGTTACGGTGTCCGTACCCAGGAGGAATTGGTAGCTGATACGTTCATCTACGAATACATTGGTGAAGTTATTGATGAAAAGACTTTCAAGAAAAGAATGATCGAATATGATCAATCGGGGATCAAGCACTTCTATTTCATGATGTTACAGAAAGGTGAGTTCGTCGATGCTACTAAGAAAGGTTCCTTGGGTAGATTCTTAAACCATTCTTGTAATCCTAACTGTTATGTTGAAAAATGGGTTGTTGGTGATAAGTTGAAGATGGGTATTTTCTCCAAGAGAAAGATCTTCAAAGGTGAAGAACTAACGTTCAATTATAACGTTGACAGATACGGTGCCACCGCTCAACAGTGTTTCTGTGGTGAGGCCAACTGTATCGGTTTCATCGGTGGTAAGACTCAAACTGACGCTGCTTCATTGTTGCCACAAATCATTTCTGAGGCCTTGGGTTCAAGTGTTGAGTTAGAACAAGAGTTTATATTGGAGAAGAAGCAGAAGGGTGAAAAGGTTGAAAAGAATGATAGTAACATCAATGTTCAATACGTTGAATCCTTAGTCATGAATCCCGTTGAGATCTTTGAGATTAATAAAGTTCTTGGTGTGTTGTTACAATGTGAAGACACATTGATTGCCGATAAATTGATCAAGAGAATCGAACTGACTGATGGTGCTGCGTTCCAAAAGAAGTTGAGCTCTCCACATGGTTTAAAAGCCTTGTTAAGATTACTCCAACATTACTATGAAGAATCTGAGAATATCAAGAATCAATTGAACGTTTCTGAAAACTTGGTTCTACGAATCCTAAATGTCTTTATCAATTGGAGACCAACAAGATCAGGCGTGGAAAAGACTGATGCCCTCCATATTTTAAAGTCGTTGAAATCAAAAACTGGGAATAATGACGTCCACTCGAAAATAGATAGACTAATATCTAAATGGTCAGCTTTACAAGTTTACCAAAGTATAAGAAAAACAGACAATCCAAACAAGGGCCCATCTTTCCAATACGATGACAGAAGACAGAGAAGAGAAGATCGAAGCCAGCGTGCCTCCCCTTCTAAGGAATCACCTTACTCTTTGACACCAACTACTAGTTCAGCAAAACCCCTAGGATATTCATCACAGCAACATACTGGCCTTCCATATGGTTGGTACTCTGCTGTGGATGAAAGCTCGGGGAGAAAATATTATTATCACAAAGATAGACCTAATGAGACCCAGTGGGAAGAGCCAGAAGAAGATTCAAGAGAGGATAGAGAGAAGTACTTACAGGAGAAGAAACAAAGAGAGAAAGAAGAGGGAAGAAAAAGACGTGAATGGGAGCTGCAGCAACAGAAAAGGAAAGAAGAACAGAGATTGAATAGTGTGATAGAGAGGGCCAAGAGAGAAGAAGAAGCCAAGAGAAAAGAAGAAGAAGCCAAAAGAAGAGAAGAAGAGGAAAAAGCGAGAAAGAAACAAGAATACAAGGCCAAACTGATTGAAAAGAAGAGACGCCAGCATGACCGTTCTGCTTCACATTCTCAAGCCTCTACACCAAAACTTTCAACCACAGAAACTGAATGGAAGAGACTAATAGGTGGTTACATTCCGCATTTGATGAAACCATACTTAGAAGAGCTTGGAAAAGATGAAGTGAAGAAACACGCAAAGGAGATCACTCATACCCTAGTGCAAAAAGAGATGGCCAAAGAGAAACTGGTACCATCTGCCTTGAAGTCAGAAAAGAGGGAAAAGATCAAAGATTTCACATCGGCATACATGAACAAGATCCTAACTAAATACAGAACTAAAATTGAGGGAAACAAGAGAAAATCTGAGACTCAAAATGAACCAAACAAGAAACAACATACTTGAAATCGACCTTTGTTTTATCTTCATTTCTGTATAATTGACTGTAATTCTATTGTTTTACATGTATACTGAGATCCTATTGTTCATGCCTAAAAGGGAAATCTGTTTGATATAAAGAATAAACCGAGCTAGCAAAAAAAAAACAGTGAAGCATTACAAGGATAAGAGATGTACTATTGGTTATATAAATACTCTGAATGGGCATTGAATCCTTTGTTACTTGTGATTTGTGAAGCTAGTTTTCTTTATTGGTGCGATGTCTGATCATCAGATTTCTATTGACGAGATTGGTAGAACGTATGCCCTGGACGGTGAAGCCCATCCAGCAAAAGCCGATAACGCTTGCTACTGTGAGAGATGTGAATACAGAAGAGAGAAGCAAGAGAGTGTGATTAACGTGAGTATTCCACCCATCCACCGCCCATTTCTTGGTAGATGTACCATTTGACGTAGAAATCAAGATGGCTAACCAAGCACTAGAACTTCTTCTACGGTGTGGCCTTTTTCCCACTATGGGTATACAACATCATTATCTATATCCAATTGAAAAGACTGGACAATGACTACCAAGCGAGTAGGTCCCTAACTGTGACCCAGCTATCCCAATTGAGACTACTGAACGACGAGGAAGACCTTGACAACTTGACATATCAGATCGTGGCCCAGCACGAGCTCACTGCAAAGTTATTTGACCGGTGGTGCGGGTGGAGCGCATTGGCGCTGTTCGTGATTGCTACGATCGCATGTTGCGCGTATTTAATTCTATAAAGATCCAAACCCCATTAAAAGGTGAGTGATCCACCTCGCTGCTTGTAAGTTTTTGTGTCAGAGTTTCTCTGGACGCCGAAAATGCTATTTTTAGTTTTTGAATTTTGGGTTTTGAAAAGCCGATCGGGATCTAAAAAGTTCTAAAAATAAACTTTTTATTTTTATTTTCTTGGGCCAGCTT
This sequence comes from Taiozyma onychis, assembly GCA_030582435.1. Taxonomy (NCBI): domain Eukaryota; kingdom Fungi; phylum Ascomycota; class Saccharomycetes; order Phaffomycetales; family Wickerhamomycetaceae; genus Taiozyma; species Taiozyma onychis. The sequence goes on from JAKTWU010000249.1 coordinate 12,387, forward strand.
CTCGCCAAACTCGGTAGACATGTTTCCCCTGGCATAGAAAAGAAAAAAACATGCCAATAAATTATAATGTCTCATCTTTATCCCATTGATCAAATCATAGATACGATGAAGTCCCAATTATTACTTATATCACTGCTAACAGGTATTGCCCTGTCGCAGGGTCAAGGCTCCTCAGTCAGTTCTGGTACGGTGCAGCCATCTTCTTCTTCAAATCCATCTTCCTCCAATGGATATAGCTCTGAATACGGTGTGATCGAATTTGACAATTTAGGTTTCGAAGGTTATTTCAGACATGTCAAGTCACTAGACGATTCAGACTCGTGTAAATGTGAACTGGCAAGTAATTCTCAAAGAACTATCTTCTCAGGAGCTAACTCTCCAATTAACGAGGAAGTTTCGGTGCACTTTAGAGGTCCTATGATTTTAAGCAAGTTCGCCTTTTATACCACAGATTACTACTCCAAGAGTAACACATCCACTAGTTCTTGGAGCAGAGATGCTTTCTACGATGGTGGATCTCAAACTTCAAACAATGTTACCTTCCTAACTGCTGCTGGTACCAACTCTACCTGTTTAGGGAAAGCTTTAACTTATGCTGGTTCAGATGGTATTTCTGCTGCGGATAACTCCAATATCCTAGCCAACAACACTTTGATCGCTTCAGATGATGAATTCATAATCTTCTCCACTGCTGAATGTGAGAAATCAGGGTTTAACAAAGACTGCGGTGTTTACCGTGATGGTATCCCAGCTTACAAAGGGTTTTCAGGTACCACTAAGATGTTCCTATTCGAATTTCAAGCCGCAGAAGAGACCAGCACCGATGAAGACTCATTCAGCTACTACAACTTACCTGCAATTTGGTTATTGAACGCTCATATTCCAAGAACTTCTCAATACCCAACTAATGAGAATTGCTCCTGCTGGGCCACCGGTTGTGGTGAATTCGATATCTTTGAAGTCATGAACACCACTCAATCCAACCACTTTTTCACAACTCTACACGATTACCAGGGTTCTGATGACATCGGCACCGGCATTGCCGCTCCAGGTTACACTTTGAGAACCCCAAATGCTGTCATGAAGGGTGGTGTGGTCTTTGGCACTGACGGCAATGTCATTGTCTTCCTATCGAACGATACCTCCATTGACGAATCCATCTCATTCTCAGATCTAAACAGCTGGATCTCCACTGCCACCTCGGATGATGGTGTCGTTACTGATACTTTGGCCTCGGCTACCAACACCGGTAGTGGTAAAGTCTCAGGTGCTGCTGGTGTCTCATTTAACTTGGATGTTAGATTCATCTTTGCTGCCTTTGCTCTTGTTGGTTCTTTGGTGCTGTTCTAGATTTTTGGGTTTAAGTTTATAAGAAAGAGACACAGTATTTATTCTAACAAAGTATGTTGATACATCATACTGCACAGGAATACCGAATACCGAACGGTTGGGATGAATCATACCATACCTACGTCCTCAAGAACATGTAAACTTGTTTAGATTAAACCTTTGACGCATTTTGGTAATCATCGTGATGTGTATCTATAAACATCCGGACACCACAAATCTTTTGGTTTAAAGCATCATCAAACTGGCGCTTCGTCTGTTCTTTCTCCTATTTACACTGCTATTATAGACCAAAATCACTGACCTGTCTGGCAAGCACACTAGTAGAGCTACTTTCACTCTGTAGACGACCCATTGAGGGTAAAAGAGCCCTTAGTGGCACCGTTCGTGCACTAACCTGAGGCTGCATACAAGATATTACCCAATTGGGGTTCCAATGGGCATAATCTCAAACAAAAAGGAAGAAAAAGTCACAGATGTCAACGTTTTTGAGGTTAAATTTTCAGTGGATGATGCAGATGGTATAATAGCTTTCGAATTCCTCTAAATCTTCTCTTTTTCTCGTCATATCTTGCAAATAGTCATTAATTTCCTTCTATATTGTCACCATGGGATACCAAGCCGCTCTGATCGTTCTATCCACATTTGCTATCCTCCTTATGATACCACCTTTCATATGGCACATCAAGACACTGAATATCCCCGCCATGACCCTGATCATATGGCTGTTAGCTATGAACATCAAGACCTGGGTGGACGCTGTTATATGGGGTGGTGCAGATTTCGCTACTAAGACGACAGGTGAAGGTTATTGTGATGTGATGATTAAGCTACAGGCTGGTGCTAATGTTGGTATCAGTTCCAGTACGGCTGCTATCATGTTCAACTTGTACAGAATCCTGAAAGCGGACTCTGTGATTCCTGGGTTGACATCATTTAAGAAGATCGCTACTGATCTGGCCATTTCTCTACTCACCCCAATCCTTGTGATGGGCCTAAACTATTTGACCCAGTTTAGAAGATACTATATTTTCAGATATTCAGGGTGTCAAAATGTGTCAGTGTACTCGTGGGTTACTATTGTTACATACACTGCTTGGTTGATTATTTGGGCCTTCATCGGTGTTGTCTTTGCAGTGTTGATCATCTTCATCTTTTTCAGAAAGAGGAAAGACGTTAAAGATATCTTGAAATGTACCAATTCTGGTCTAACACTTACAAGATTCGCCAAGTTGTTGATTTTCTGCTGTGTTATCATCTTAGTCATGTTCCCATTATCCATTTACATCTTCACAAATGATATTGGCAATGTTTCCAATTCATACAGTTTTAAGGACACTCATAATAAGGCTATCTGGGGTATCATTTTGTTTATTCCCTTGGACTCACCATACTACTTCACTTGGATCTATATTGCATTGGCTTACATCGTGTTTGTGTTTTTTGGGTTGGGTTCAGATGCCATTGACATGTATATCTCCTTCCTTTCAAAGATCGGGTTCGCTGGTGTCATTGAATATTTCAGAAGAAGACAACAGCAGAAAAAGATGCTAAGGGCTGATAAGATTGTCAACAGTGCCTTTGGTGGTGTTGAACAGTTTGAAGGGCTCCAAGGTTCCCCTCATAGTAAAGGCACATCTTTTGATATTGAGATGCAAAAGATGATCGCTGAGGAAGAAGGAGCTGAAGAAGATGATAAGTCACCAACTTCCACTACTGTGAGTAATATCTTTGCCGATAAGCATGAGCTTCCACAGAGTGCCTCACAGTATAGATACTTAACTGGTAGAGAGCTAGATCTAACTAACAGCATGGAATTGGATGAAGACGATATCGAATATTTGAACATGCTATACGAAGATGATAGGCGTCAAGAGGCCAAGGCTGCGGCTGCCAGGGCAAGGGCAGAAGCACTTTCAAAGTCAAATACCTCACAAGCTCCCTCTCCTACGGTGACAACAGGCTCAGAAGAGGTTGGTTACAAGTACACAATCCAACATCGCTGATTTGCTATATAGAATAAACAGTCTTTCAATTTATGTCATGATTTTACAATTAGCTCCAAAGAATACCATTGTCCGTGTATAGGTAAACATAGAATACAAGATGACCATAGGGAGGCCAACATAAACCACGATTGAAAGCAGGGCATTGGTATAAAAAGAATATGTGTGAAGACAACACGGGCGCAATCATAAAGGAGATGTATTATATAGATCTAGCTCTTGAGATATCATATTAACTCTAGTTTTCTTCTTCTTTTGGTTGAGGGTTGGAGATCAAGTCAATTTTGGCTGTAGTGGGTTGTTAGTATCTCTGTTTCATTGAAGTCTCGTCATGTGTCCAGTTTGTGTGTTCCTTTAAACCTGAAGCGAAAGGCGCGCTTTTGAAGCTTCAAATATTGGATAAATGAGACAAGACAGTGTATACGTACTTTGAATGAAGTTGGTTTGGGTGAATTTGAATTCTTCGTCTCTTTCCATCAGGTCAGTGGTGACGTTGACTTCAACATGGACTAAGGCGCTGTAAATGGATGGTTAGTATCAGATCTGGAAGGCAAACGCGTCTTAGTATAACTAGTTCGACATACCCTTTCTTAACGTATTCGGTCAAGAAGTTGTTTTGCTTTTCATTGAAGGAAACGATGTTGAACCAGCTGACTGGGGAGCCTTTCTTGTATTGGACGGCGATTGGGTATCTAACGTATTCTTTACCTGAACCAGAGACTTCCTTTTCGATGTCCTTACCGACACGGCCCAACAATTGAGCCCTTGCGAAGGAGTTAGCTCTAGCAGTGGAGGAGAATTGGCGGAGGGATTGTCTAAACATTGTGTGATTTGTTGGTGGTTTTACTGATTTAAAGATGTAGAAGACGAAGAAGAAGAAGAAGACGAAGCTCAAAATGTTTCAAGTTTTTCATGTTTCCACAACAACGTTTCATAACCAGTCGCTGAAATTGTACAAAACAGGAAATTAGCCCTTTTGGGAAACAGAGAGACTAGTCCCAAAAAATCGCGAAAAATCTACGTGGACTAGTCTCTCTAATAAGAGATAAGCAAACATAAATTTCCTTTGACACCAAATTTACACCACTTTTAGAAAACCAATAACTGGAAAGAAGCGCATTCTCACCAAAACCTTTCTATTGCCACATTCAAACAACCAACTTTTCTCCCCCAGTGATCCCCTCCTCCCCACACAGAGAGAGAAGTTAAGCGCGCTTGTGCCCTCAGCCCCTGAACTGTGGTGTTTTGTGTCTGATTTGATAAGGCAGAAACCAGAAACCAGAAACCAGAAACAGAAACCAGAAGAACAGCGGACAACTTTTAAAATGGCCTTTAACCAGGACTTCCCCCTGCATAGACAGGAGCACCACCCGCCACACTCCGTTGAGAGCTCCATCAGCGCCCCTGCCGCCAGAAACTACGATGAGCTCAGCTCCAGCGGTGTTGACAGCGACTGGATCTTGTTTTCGCCTTCGATGAACGAGTACGCGCAGAGAAGTGGCAAAGAACACGACTCTGACGTCCTCTCCACAAGTGCCAACGACGAAGACGAGGTTGTTTTTGATGTTGCTCCACAGATCGGTGCAGCTTCCCAAGAAGATGTTGATGACGATGATGACGAATCCTTGCTTGACAGTTTGAACACGGACTCCCCCATCAAGCTCTCCTTTCCTACGCATGACTCGGCCTCCTTCAACAGATCACACACTGAAATCGAGGAAGACAACTACATCACGAGTTTGAAGAACAACGACGTTGTCACGAACAGAATTGATAACTGGAGACGAGAACAAGCACGTCTCATGATCAATGACCTGGCACAGGGTTCAGATACAGAATCCACTGTCAGCCACGCAAATGATCTATTAGCCTCATGGGGTGTTGATGACCGCCATTTGGCAGAATCTACAAATTCTAAGAATGTTGAGACCGAAAAGTACAAGTACAATGAATCCAAAAGGTTCTATGGTGATGAGCTTTTCCAGCATTTAACCCCATGGGAAGTTCAAAAGATTAAGACAGTCGCTACACAGATGTCTTCTTCTTTACATAGGAGACACCAATTCAACGATCATCAAGAAAAGTCTATCTTTCATCAATTCTCACAGGGATCAACTGGTAGACGATTGCTGCTATTGCTAAACTTACCAAAATATTCAGCCAACAAATTTTCCATGAGCTTGGAACGTGATCAGCCTTTCTGGAAAAGAGACTTGAGTTCTGCTCAATCTTCATTATCATTATCAACCAACTCAATCATGTTTGGAAACATGCACCTGGGTGATGTTATGTGAAGATTCAACCCATTATTTATTCGCATTCATGATAAGTTGAAGATAACTCCCTAACCACACATTGGTTTTCAATTCGTATATCATGTGTAACTTAATCATGACACTGATAAAAAAAGATCACTTTGCTGCACTACTAACACACTCAAAAGTTGCAAGTATAGTCTAAATTATAACATACTGTTTGTACAAACTTACAGGAATCCATTAAATACAGGAAATACACTACAATACTCACTACAGTAGAGCTGATGGATACTATAAAACATATTTAATAGATACAAAAAACAAAGTTACAGGTTAGAATCAAACACAAACCGATCAAGTAACTTTTAAAAAACACACGCACATCACAATCATGCTAAAGAATCTTAAAAACAGGCAAACTTCCAAAATTGTCTATGTAAACCCTCTGCTCTATTCATATCCCACCATAGTTACCAGCGACCACAGTGAAATGACTTGGAACAGGCTTCCAGGATTCTTGAGCAAACGGGTCATCTTCTGTAAAGTTTTGAGATTCCAATCCAATGGCATTAGTAACATTTGTGCCGTCCTCGCTGTCAATGGTGAATTTCACGGAGACACCTTGTTCTGATTCAGAAGCTTGAGTTTCAGTAATGAACCTAGCGACTAGTTTCTCCTCTTTTTGTAATGACAATTGGACAGGCTCTTTGAATCTCCAGGTGATTCTGGACTTATCTTTGTTGAAAGAACCTAGTGGCTTGGAGAGAGCTGAGGTGGAGGGACCATTGATGGCAACCGACACAACAAAGTCCTTCAAAGTGATGAATTGACCTTCTGATAGAGTGGAAGAGATGTATGGGGCCAATTTGATGCTCAACATGACACTGGCTTGATGTGGCTCAAATCTCCAAGCTGGTAAGACGATCACAGGAACAGAAGCAGATTTGATCAAGTATTTCAACCCACCAAGGGTACGTGACAGGATTGGCTGAGGTGAGATTTCAAATTCATTGGCATCAACTTGATTCATGACTTGACTGTTTGGAATGACTTTGTCGAATGGAGCCTTAGTTTCAATCTTCAAGTTGGTTCTTGTTGGTAATTCTTCTTCGTTGCCTTGATAACTAAAGGCGATCTCGCCTATGATTTGTGATTGAATTTGTTCACCATCTTTGAATCTGGCATTGACAACTTCGGCAATACTAGCATTTAAACCAGGTTGGTTCAAAGTTGGATGTTGGAATAGACCAGAATGACCAATCAATGAAGAACCGGTGCTTTGAGGATTCAATTGTCTAATTGATTCACTATTGAAACTGTTATAACTTGAGAGCCTCTGATTTTGGTTCTCCAAGTTAGTAACGTTCAAGTTAGAGAATAAACCAGATTGAATATCACGTCTGTTTGGATTTTGACCAGTTGAGTCTCTTTGTTGAATTTGCGGTTGTTCAAAAAAGCGCTCTGAAGCTTGATAATCACCATCTTCACGAATCTTACCTAAACCTTGTGGGAAGTGAGATTTTCTTGAAGCCGGTGGAGGTGGTGGAGCGCGGTGTTGTTGTGATTGAGAGGATTGTTGGTATGATTCAACTGAGGTCATTTGAGGAGGGGCGAAACGATTATCAACACTTGCTAATTCAACGTTTTCTTGAGAAACATTTATATGACTACTCCCATCAGAGTATGAAGCTTCTGAAGTTCTGTGTTCACTTGAGTTCTCCAATGGGGAAGGCTTTTGAGTTTGACCTTTGATGGTTGGTTGTAATGGTGGAATACTGTTGAATGAACCATTGTATGAACCGTTAGTTTGTAAAGGTTGGATATCTTTTGAGACTGGTTTTGGAACAGAACCGGAAGTCGGAGGCAAGTTGGTTTGAGAACCTCCACGATGGCTTCTAGAGTCGAAACCAGAAACGAATGAAGAGGTTCTACTTTCCCTGGTCTTTGTAGGTTGTTGGACATTAAAGCTTGAGGCACCATCTGATTCTGGAAGTGGCTCATTCAGGTTTAACTTCTTTTTGTCTTTCTTCTTACCAAAGATAGAACCAACCCTAGATCTCAATTTAGTCTTGGACTTCTTTTCAGCTCTACCAGTGGCAGCTGTGGTAATTGTATTAGCTGTAGCAGCTGTGGTAGTGGTAGCAGCTGTGGCCACAGAAAAGTTACGACTGTTGGCATTCTCATTTGGTGAAGGAATTTGTGGAGTACCACCGTTACGGGATAGGTGAATGAAAGAGTGCTTCTTTTTAGCAGCTTTTGGAGATTCAGCGGCCTTTCGAGCTTCTTTCGGAATGTACTGAGATTCAGCGGAGACTTTTGCAAATCTAGCAATTTCCTTATCTGGATTGAAGTTCAAGATGGTTTCCAAGGTCTTTTCGTTACTTTGTGAGATCTTGTTCAATGAGTCCGTGTAAGCAGTGATGAATCTCAATAAACTATCTCTCAAGAAGTTCAATCTGGAGAAATCAGTATGTTCAAATACCTCAAAGACATATGGAGCCTCTGAATCCCATGCGGAGTTAGCAGTTGCCAAAGAAGTTTGGAACTTTTCAAGTTTCTCAGGATTTTTTGTGTCTTCATGTTTCTCTAATTTTTCTTGATTGTATTCAATGGCTTGGGCAATATCACTTATTTTGGAGTGTAATTCTCTAACATCGGACCATTGTTTGTTCTTGGAAGTGTAAGAAGTCAAAGGACCAACAACTTCATGGCTCACAGTGTTTTTCAACTGGTTATTAGCAGCGATTTCATCTTTAATTTCACCAATCACTTTGTTCCAGATCTCGGACAAGTGGCCAATAGCGTCGACATTGTAGTATTTCAACTCTTCTTTAGTCAAGACTTGATTCTCGATGATTTTGAATTCAATGTTGTTGTTCAAATCTTCAGAGTTTTGCACCAGCTTGTTCAAATCGTTCAAATATTGAGCCTTGATGGAGTAGTATTTCTTGAAGAAGTCGGCGAACTCATCATTCAACAGCTTGGCCTGGCTCAGCCTGACCCTGACAATCTCGGTTGCATCGACAGGGCTCTTGGAGACGAGGATGGAGGATGCGTACTGCGTGCGCTCGGAGGGCATTTCAACTTGAGTGGCGGTTCAATTGGGCGAGAGATGGAGGACAAGGTCTTAAACACGGGGCAAAACAACAAAGCTTTAAACAGGCTGATTGGTGCTGATTTCCGCCAGAAAGGAAGGGGAGAAAAGCGGGTTTTGTGTAAAAGGGGATGCGTGTGTGTGTAGAACTATGGCAATGTTGCACTACCGACGGGATTGCCTTTCTAAGTGGACTTTTGCGGGTTCTGTCGCTTTCATTCGTATGTAATTTTTCAAATAATTATTGGGTAAACTGGTTCACCGGGGCTACAAACCACCGAAAGCGCCCAGTGTGTTCCGATAGTTCCTTTCCAAGTTTTAATATATGAAGAACCATGGTTAAATTTACACTACTCGAAGTTATTACTATATGGCTGTTATGGAATTTTGCTAGTTATGAATTCAATGGAAGCGAATTACTTCTTAATTAAAAATTAGATATCAGTTAATTATAAAATGTATCAATCCAATTATGTTAAAGAATTAGTTCTTTGATAAATGATTTAACTGTTATTACAACTAATCCTAAATTTCTTTATTCCAAAACTGTATTAAATTGAAAATATCACTATAACAGAATAAGAGAGATGAAACATATAGAAACAAGTAGTAGAAGCTACCTGCACTACTTAACATCACTTCAACTCAAGAATTTCTGAAAGTTCTACCAACTTTCGTTTTATTCCAATTGTCGAGATCTCTCCCTCGGAATATCCGTCGGCATCACAAAACACTCCGGCTAAATGAAATAAGCACACACGGGTATTTAAAATCTGCACTGATGGAAAAGATAACTTTAATCGACAACACAACAACAGAAAAGACCACAGATTTAGTGAAAGACACGGTGCAGCCACCGCTAAGAAAACATTTACACAAATAGACACTGCCACCATTTACCACCCACATCACTTCTCCAAATCACCAATCACCACAAGGAGAAAGAAACAGCCACTGTGCTCTTCGTAAAAGAAGCACACCCGATTTCGATAAAGCTGTGGTTGCAACAGATCAAAAAGATAGAAAAAACACCACAACGTTGGACCAACACATCTGATCCCACAGTGGCCATTCATTCAACATCATGGCCGAAACACCAGTGGTAACCCCAAAACATCCGTCTTACTTCAGACACTACGATCCGTTCAAGAAGGACCGAGATCTCATCTACAAACATATCGGCTTTACGAAACGCATCGCCTGGGACTACCAGTACTTTCTCATAACCATCGTTGCCCTGAACTTCCAGCTCCTCCAGCTCAACAGAGTCATCAAATCAACAATCTTCAAAAGGTGGTCCTTCCACTTATCCAGCAGGTCCTGGATGCAGTCATTGTTCAATTCAAATGAGAACTTGGTGATTATTGCTATCTTTTACACCATCAATGCCTTTGTGCTGTTTTACCAACTGCCCATGAATGATTCCTTCAACCTAGCATTAAGATTCGGTCTAGTATCAGTGTCCAACATTCCATTGCTTTACTTGATCCCTTTGAAGAACGGTCCGTTATTACAATTGTTCAACAGATCTTACGAATCGTTCATCATCTATCACAAATGGATAGGAATCCTTGTCATCAGCACAGCTTTAATCCATACTGCTGCCTTCACTTACTGTCTAAGTTGGAACTACTTATTAAACAACCAAAAGTCCATCACTGGTTATTTATGCCTCTCAACTTTTTTATTAATCACCATCACTTCCAACGTGTTCTTGAGAAGTCGATTTTATGAGCTCTTCTACTACATTCACTTATTCAGCTTCGTTGCATTCTTACCAATTTTCTATCACCATCATTACGTGTGCAAGCCTTTCGTTATCATTGTCACCATCGCACTCCTTTATGACAGAATCTTTAGATTAATCCTCAAACTCTGGGTATTAGAATGCAAGATCCATTCTAACGCAGATACTGACTCATTGATTATAGAAATAGACCCTTACATTAAAGAAATGCCACTTAGGAAGAGAATCTTATCATATTCTCTATTTAAATATGTCAAGTTCAACTGGAAACTTTCCAATCATTTATTGATCACTATCCCATACATCTCCGCATTTCAATCACATCCATTCACTATTGCATCAACACCAGATGATAACAGATTACACCTAATTGTCAAGATCCATTCCGGATTCACCAAAAGGCTATACAATTATTCTTTGAAACATCCCGATCAGACTTTGACCTGTCTAATTCATGGTCCATATGGTCTTTCAGACGCTCACTTACCAATCCTGTCCAATCATGAAATCACAGAATCCTCGCAATTGATCGAAGAATCGATAAAGAGTCAGAACAATCAATCATTCTCATCCATAGAAACAGGTCTAAGTTCATTCCGTGACGCTCAGAGGGAGAAAATCATCCTGGTCGCTGGTGGGTCTGGTATCTCATTGACTTTACCAATCCTTTACCATTATCAAGACGACCCAAGATATGACGTTTCATTCATCTGGATCGTACGAAATGGGAACAACGTCTCGTTAATCCCTCATGGTTTCCAAACAGATTCAGATTTAAAGATATGGGTCACTTCGGAAAAGGGTCGCCCAGATCTGAAACAGATGTTGTATGAATGTAATGATGATTGTCACAAATTACACATCATCGGCTGTGGTCCTAATTCTTTGATGCATATTGTTAGGGATTTCTCCAGGGAAATCGTGGAAAGGGATCCCAGCATTGATTTAAACTTGGTTTTGGAAGAGTTCTCATTCTGAGTTACAAAGAAGGGTTCTCCTTACACACTATCATTCATTCATTATCATTTCTTTTTCATTTCATCACCTCTAGATAAACATTCACACAAGTTATCAATACCCACCAAACACAAGCTGTAGCACCAATTTTACGATCAATCCACCAATCATTATTAGGGACAGCAACGGCATAGAATAACAATTGTGCTATCAATGCTACACCACTGACCTTAAAATGTGTGTCAAGCTCGATCATAATCGTTGAAGTGTGTTGTTTCATGTTTATGATTAGCCCATTCAAACCGATCCCGAATAGTATGTATAACAACGGTGACCCAAAGCAGGCATTGATCCCAATTATGCTCAAGTTCAATTTCACAAAGGTCAAATTAGAGATCAAATCACCAATTGAATTTCCTAATGCCAACACTGTCATACCTAGTAAGCTCTCAGATATGTGGAAAATAACACCAACGTTTTGTAAGATGGTGATCAGTTGAGAAGATGAGATCAGGATCGCGCAGATGGAGCAAAAGAAACCAAGAGTTGGGATAGTGTACTTGTGTAATGATTTAACATAAGATGCCAGTACTAAAACGGAAATCACCACCAGCATCCATTGAGTCGATAAGATCGTGGTATAATAATGTATAATCAATGGTGTGATTATCGTCTGTAAATGGAACAAAGAGGTTCTGAACCGGAGCTCAACTTTATGGTCTTCTGGTTCCAACAGATGAGACTCATACACTGGTATTAAGAGGTTGAAAAGAATAACAAGGGGCAAAGTGATCAAGTTGTGGACTTTGGAAATGTGGATATCCGAAGAAACGTAGGGATTGATCAAATATGACAGGTAATTTTTTAGAATATGCTTTCCTTCATTGATGTCATGATGACATGATGAGCCTTCCTCCCGTATCAGCTGTGTATTCTCGTCACTTTCATCTTCGATAGTGATTGTGGGTACGTCTGTTCTCTGTGGCATTGGTGAATGGATCTTGGAATTTTGTGGAACGAAATCAAGGGATGCGGACTTCTTCTGGAGTAAAGGCTTTCCAGATGAGTTTCCTTCAGTGCGTGTCTCATGCGAACTTATACTTCTTTGTAATTCGCCCTTGGGAAGTAAGTTCTCATTATCATTTGCCAAAAGTAGATCACTCTTCCAAAGGTGTAGAGCATCATGTACACTCAACTTTTGCAAACCTCTCAACTTGTTGTCATCGTCATTTATCAGCGGTGAGACTCTTCCAATGGCAGAAACAATTGATACTGAATCTGAATTGATATCAGCTTGTAGTTGTTCATCCAAATCTTTCCCTTCATTGGTGAAAAATATTGAGTAGCCGACATATGTGAGATATAGAATGATCATCAAGCAGCATTCAAAAGTGTGTAATTCCTCATCAATCAAGAAGAATAGGGCAACGAGCATGAACACAGTGAAGAAGATCAAGTCTTTCAAGAACTCGAATGTGTTCACCCTAAACGGTTTCAAAATACCCATGGCACCAATGATGAAGCAGATGACAAAGTTGGCAGAGCCTATCAATTCACCAATGGCCAGATTTGAAGAGTTGGAGTTCATTGCATTGTATGTACTAAAGATGTCTGGTGTAGCATTACCGAAAGCCAATAGCGTCAACCCACTGATCCTTTTCGATATGTTTAAATGTGTGGATAAGGTGTCCAAGTTGGGATAGAGAAAATTGGAGGTGATAATACCAAAAGTCATGAATACCATGACCAGTTGCAAAACTATCAAGCCGGTCAACAGACTCTTTGTATGGGAACCACGAGGGCAAAAGAACCGTTTGGATAAGGAAAACTTCTCCAGATCACAATTGCCCAAGATGTGATGACAGATCTTGAGAGAACTCTTAGGGTCTATGCCAGTTATATCACAAGTCCCATCTTCAGTACTTCGCACTTCAACGTCGACTCTGAACGGACTTTGGACCATTTGATGTCTGATAGCCATAGCAATTAAGAGATACAACACACAGGAACCACCGATGATATGCCACTTCCACCGTTCACACCATCGTGTCTTTACACTTGAACAGCTCATGTACCAAAACCAATACCTTTTAACAGACCTTGGACCGTTTCACCTTCAAGAAATAGACCCTTTTGACCAATATTTGACCCATAAAGCATCAAAGAAGAACGAAATTCCCAATTTCATTGGCACTGCCTTTGCGCCACATTCCATATCGGGTAACGAAAAGGGCGGTCAATCTATTGAATTGCCGAATTGGGAGCTATCTCACCGATTGGCAAAGAACCGCGAAAAGAACGTCCCAAAGAGGAAATCAGAGCGAAAAACCTCCCACCAGGATTCCAAAGTGAGAAAAACACCGAATTTAGCGTTAGCTCTCAGTCTTTAGTCCAACCTCAAAGTCTCGCCCTGGCAAAACAATCGCTTAAGAAACCCCCCAGTTAACTCCTGCTGCTGTCGCCAGTTCCTGTCTCTTTTGGGAAATCACCAAATTTCTTTCCACCCTTGCAAGTGTGATCCGTTGCCCACCTCTGAGAAAATGAGCTATTATCAACAGTTGTCAACATTCTTCACCACAAGTCCCTACGATGATCCTCTAGCCAATCTGAGAATTCCATACATCGATGAGTACATAAAGCCACTGTACACCCATGACACCCTTGACAAGCACATCCATGGTCTGGTTGGTGCTGTGTTGGCCTACCATTCCATTTACGTCTTGTCATCGATAATATCTCCACTGTTGTTCCCAAAGACTTTCAAGACTCTGTCCACAAAGACCAAGATTGATTTCCACGTCCATGTTGTGTCTATGATCCAGAGTCTACTGATCTTGGTGCTGATTTATCCGGCTTTCAATCACCCTGCACTGATTGACGATAGAGTGTTTGGTTACGTCCCATATTCCGGGTTCTTGACCACTTTAGCCCTGGGTTATTTCATTTGGGATACTATTATCTCATTGGTTTACGTGCAGTACTTTGGAGTTGGATTCCTGTTTCATGGTATCATATCCGCATTCGTGTTCTTCGTTGGTCTAAGCCCATTCATTTCCTTCTATGCCCCAGTGTTCATCTTGTTTGAAATCTCCACTCCATTCCTGAACTTGAGATGGTTTGGCCTAAAGTTCCCAAATTTATTCTCAGAGACTTTCAATCTGATCAACAATGCTATTTTGATCTCTATTTTCTTCTTTATCAGAATAGGTTATGGTTGGTACTCGGCTATACTGCTATTCAAAGATTTCTACGAGGTCTATGATGATCCAAGATTCAGCAAATTTAATGGAGCTGTTATGTTCTTTGGCTATTTAGGCCTGAGTGTGCTGAACTTATATTGGTTCTATAGAATGGCCAAGGTTGCTTATGCTATCTTAGCTGACATGTTCACCGGTTCCAACGAAAGAGATGAAGTTAAGAAGGACATATGATCTACTTTGTATGATTGGTCTTATTCATCTTGGGGTGGTTCTTCATTAATTTATAAATCATCTTTATATTTGGCGTATTCTGGGGTCTCTAAGGTTTTGACACCAATTTCGATGTCAGTTTGGATATCTTTGACTAAAGCTTCTAAAGGGATAATATTTAGTAATTAAAGATTGGGAGAAAGAAAGAAAACAGTAGAAGACATACCTTTTGTAGTATAGTTTAGTTCAGGTCTGATGTAACCAAGGATGTTGAATGTTACTGTGGCACCATAGAAAGTTGTTGGGAATTCATGAACAATGTGCAATTCAACGGCTTTCTTTTCATTACCATAGAAGGGATTCCAACCGATCGAAGTGACATGAGGCAAGGCGACATTTATGTCTTTCCCATCTTCCAATCCATTACCGTACTTGTATTCCACTTCTTGACCATTTTCCCTTTGTTTCAACTCAGAACCATCGTCATGGCCCTGCTTCTTCTCAATCTTTACAAAGCCAAAATAGACACCTGGTTCAAGACGAAGTATATCACCAGCTTGATCAGTCGAGACATTGGCCGTTGGGATACCTAACTCGACTGAACCCCTCCCAAACCCGGCAATGATATCGACTTTGGTCTCTTTGATAGGGTATGGCTCCTGTGGTTCCTTTGGAATGGGGACATCTGGTCTACTCATTTTTCTTTCAGATTGTGTTGGAGAGGCTGTTGAGGGGATGGTTAGTTTGATATGTCCCAGACCTCACGGCAATAAAGAAGCACAATTGAAGTGAGTTTCAATGTGTGTGTTTGGCTAAAATTACAATCAACGTTATCGATTTGAAATCAATTTCGAGAAAAAGCCACAGTGATAGTGGGGGGGGGCTCATAACCGTGATAAGGTGTACAAGTTATTCAATTACTACCATTAACTACTACCATTACTACGATTGCTACCTCTAAATGTATGTATAAAGCACTAAGATAAGGATCATTTCCCAATTCATGTTGTACATAGGACTTTTGGTCATCAAAGCTGGTTCAAACTGAAGAATCATACTCTTTGGCAACTCTTTGGCAACTCTTTCATGCTTCTTACCCCAGACACCAGAAATCAACAGACGAAAACTCAAAAGCAGGAACAAGCCCGAGTTCAACCCACCAAACACAGCTGAAGCGACATCTTGTGCATTGGAAAGATTGCGAGTGCTGTTTTCGTTTCCTTCTGTTAACTTCTGTTAACTGGAGTAAGATCAATATCAGCGCGATGATGGAGAAGCCAAACTGGAAGGCTCTGATGAAGAAATCTGCGACTGTGGTTCTAGTGACAAGCGCCATTGTTATGAGATGTCAATAAAGAGAGAGATAAAACAAGCGCCACCCATTTTATCCTTTCTTTTGACACATTTTCCTCTCTCTTTAATAGCCAAGAAGGTTGATTATGACGTTTTTGCGCATAAACTGTAATAACCGTATTTAAGGGTCTCCACGTTATACGATGAGATCTAAGAATAGACAAAGCCATGGCAATGGCAACGGCAATGGCAATGACAGTGCGCTGCTACAATCTTCACACACAGTGACAGCCACTATTTTATTCTGTATTTCATCAAAGCAACGATTTCAAATAGTTCAACGCGATCTGGTTATACTCATTCAGCCCATTGACCTGGATGACCTTGTACTGGTTCTGCTCCACATCAATGACATCTGCCTCAATGACAACGTTGCTATTTGATTTGGATCTGATCTCATTCAACTTCAGGTTGTTCTCGTTCGTCAACAGTGGGATCTTGTCCAGTGGGAAATCGATCTTTAACCTCACAGAGTTCAAATTCTCTTGGTTCCTCTCGCACTCTTTCAATGCGGTTTCTAATTGCTTCAACGTATGTTCCTTGGTGTCAACTGGATTCAACACCACTGGGCTCTTGTTCTCTTGCCTTAAGAAATCAGATAGAGCGGCTTTACTCTTGTTCAGTAGCACTTGGTTCGTTTGGGATCTTGGACCAACAGGGTGTAGACCGTACACCGGTACTTTTTCAGTTGGGATCACAAGTGAACTTGTGTCGATTTTTGCCAATGATTGCACCAATGTTGTGAGCTTTGAAGCTAGTTCCACTATGGTGCCTCTAATGTATAATGATCTGTAACTCGATAGGAAATGAGTATTGTTTGATAAATCAACATCGTTACTCGAAATAAATGGACCCCATATCTCAAGTCTCTCTAGTTGTTCAATGAAAGAGCTAGCAACGAGAAGCGTTAGTGGGTAAATATCATCAACACCATTACTCAACTCCACCAATGACTTTAAAAACACAACAACTTCCAACGTGGCCTTCAACAGGCTTTCTAGATTCCCATCCTTAGATACAACATCAATCTCTCTATCAATACTCCCCTGGACTTTATCATCAACCGTCACTTCTGCGCCAGTTCTCTTCTCAATGGCCTCGATGTTGGTCTTCCCATCCTTCCCCAGGAACAAATCAGCTTCCAAGTTGGATACCAGGAGCTTTAACCCCAACTTCTTCCCTGAAATCGCCATGTTCGCTCTATTAACAGTTCTGGTTATCAAATCGATGGCCTTCTTTTTAGCTTTGTCCTTCGGTTCAGCCTTTGGTGCTGGTTTGTATGTATCAACGTCTGGCTTCACAGGAAGATCCGTCTCCGGTCCCAGCGGGGAAGTTTCTTTCTTGAGCCTCTTCACGGGCGTCTTCGAGTGGCCCGTCTTAGTCTCTGCGGCCCTCGTGCGTTTCTTCGGTGCCATTGTGGTTGTGTGCGATGGGTGTGAACCGTGAACTCTTTTGTCTGTAGAGCCTTTTTTTGCTTAATTTTCAATTTCGTTTCTCGAGAGGCTCAAAAAAAAACATAAACAAAAACTTTTGGAATCCCGATTCCCTTCAAAGTGTAGAAAGACACTTGTAAGAACGCCCCCCTGCCCACATTCACAACGATGAGATTCAGCCCGCATCGAACGGTGTCCAACACGTCTTACGAGGCAATTGACCCGGACTACGACTCGCTGTCCTCCAGTGACGAGGAGAACGAACAGGGAAACCCATTCATCATCAACTCATCACCTTTGAAAGCACTCGAGACACCATCAAAGAAGGCCTTGAAGGACTTTACCAAAATACGATCCCCAAGCTTATACAGAAGCATCCATTCCTCTCCTCTTGGAAGATCGGAGCCTCATAGTGCCGAGTCTAGTTTTGCCAAAGAGTCTGATGTGGAGGATCAATTGACCGATCTGTTCAAGGATCTCAAGTTTAAAGAACGTTATCAATTGGTATCATCACATAGAGTTCAGAGAGCAGAGAGCAAGGGCAGGCCGAGGAACAGGCATAAGAGAAATGAATCGGTGACTATGCCCAATTCATCACCATTGAAGAACGATACCATCGATGTTGACGGGATGGATGATGGTGGTGTTGCTAGTGTTGCTAGTGTTGCTAGTGTTGCTAAAGCCCAAGAGAATGTCGTCAGTGGACTTGAGTATAGACTGTTGAAGAGGGCAAAAGAGGTTGAGGACACTGTGAAACAGATCGAGGAGGAGCGGAGGAGATTACAGGAGGAAAAAAGACGTCAAGAGGAAGAAAGAAAGCGTAAAGAGGAAGAAGAGAGAAAGCGTATAGAAGACGAAGAAAAGAAGAAGAAAGAAGCAGAAGAACGCAAGAAACAAGAAGAATTACAAAAGAAGAAAGAAGAGGAGGAAAGACTGCAAAAGGAAGCTGAGGAGAGGGCTAAACATGAAGCTAAAGCCAAATTAGAGATGGAAGCAAAGGCTCAAAAGGATGAAGAAAATAGATTGAAAGCGGAGAAACAGAATGATAATCATAAGGGTTTCACTCATACAGAGGAGATCAAGAGGGAATTCAAGCATTATAAACAGACGATCAAAGATATCAAGGCCAACATAATTGAGCCAGTGAAGCAAAACAAAAACTTAAAAATGGCCACATCCAAACACAAAAGAAAAGTAAACCCAAAATTCGGTCAATTGACAAACTCAATGTCCCAATTGTCTCGTATCTCCAACGAAGTCATCCAATTGATCAATGAAGCAAAGGGGAATGAGCTGGCTTACAAATGGATCCTGAACTTTGTAGCGAAAGCTATTGTCTCACAGGCTGAGACCGAAGTCAGAGCTAAACCAAGTGCATCACTACCATTGGCGAAACTGACATTGAATTTGCTGTGTGAATTTGAAGAGTTGAAAGGACTACTTATTGCAAGATTCGTGAAGAAGTGTCCTTATATCATTGGTTATGCTCATTCTGACGTCGATACCGAACAAGGTAGACTAGAGATGGGATGGAGAAGAAACAGTGACACTGATAAATGGGAAGATCAAGAATCTTACAATGAGAGAATGTGCGGTATGGTCACTTTATACATCGTTATAACAAGACTGGTACTGGACCCTAAGTATTACCAAATTAAGAAACATCCATTGCCAATCTCTCAAAGTTGGCAATTCATCACAAGACTGTTAAACAGTGATCAATTGAGCAACACACACTTCAATATTGCCTGCTCATGGTGGGAAGCCAACGTTGAGGAGTTTTTACAATCGTATGGGAAACAGGGGAATAAGATTCTGGAATGTATGATCACTGAGTGGCCAAAGAGACTTGAGGGCCAGAACGTGGTATACACTGGTGCTAAGACTCTGTTGGCAATTGGTGAAGACTGGAGGACTGGCGTCATTAAAAAGTTTGATGAAATGGAGCCTTAGTGTTCCAAATACATAGAATTAGGCATTTACGACTTGTTGCTGTAGTTACCATGGTTTTTCCCCTGCTTAAAATCAAAAATCTCCATTGGTTGTGGCTAAACTCCATACTGAAGAGCTTGAAGATACGATTGCAATTGAGCATCCATAGTCAGATCCAAGGGCTGTGCAAAGCTTTTGCAATGACTAGCGATCGGAATAAAGGCGGAGTTTGAAGAGAAATTGACAATGTATTACATCAGCGACAGTGTCTAGTGAGTGCTAGAGAGGCATACAAACTAAAGAATGGCTAATGGTCAACCATCAACCACATTCTCAAACGGGTTTGAAGTGCTTTCATTCTCTTCCAAATTTTCAACTGTTCAGTCTTCAGTGCCTCAAGTCAAGCTTGTCCCTGTTGTGTCAATCCGTGTCGATCACAACTTTTTTGGTCAGCGCATAAAGTTGGCACTAAGTATGAGCTCTGAATATTAAATGGTAAAAAATTCCAACAAACACCGCTAAAGTTAACACCTTTCAAAGGGGGCATGACTTTTAACAGCCACAACAGTGCCTCTGTCTCACAAAGAGTAAAGAAATCAGCCGATTTTCTCCGTTTTTTGGAGGGTTCCCTTAAGAGTTTTTTCCACATACTTTCTTGCACGAATATTTCTTAGTGCTTGTTGGTGGTCATGGAAACGCGCGAGAGCTTTATTATGCCAAAATGAGTTTTGGGAAAACACAAGAGAGAAGCCTCAGACGACAAAGAGTCCTTCAAGCTAATATCTTTTGCTAAGAGGGGAGAGCAATTCTTTTCCTGGAAAAAGGATTAAACTTCTAAACAAGAGAGGAGAAGTTGCATAAATCTCAAAACAGTCACACCGATGGCAAAGATTAAGTTGAATTAGATTCAATTAAATTAAAAATTTATTCTAGAAAATAATTGTACAGGAAGTTTTGCTATTAAACTTATTAGAAAATGACGTAGAAGGTGGGCGGCTACTCGTAGGCAGAAAACTGTGCCTGACCAAGGGGAGGCGGTGATAGGCCTCTGCTTGGGGAGAGACCCTGACTGCCGCTGGGCGGAGATTCTGGAGATCCTGCATAAACTGACAGGAGCCGCTCAGATTTGGGATCGGTTCTGTGGGAAGTGGCCTCTATTAATTAATAAATTCTTACACCCTCCGAATCCACTGGTGTTTTGTTTGTTTTGAGTTTCAATGTATAATAGTATAAATGCACTGTGTTTTCCTCCTTCTTTTTGCCTTCCTTTTTTTGCCTCCACACCCATAACAGATTTCAAATCATTATACAATGACCTTTTCAACTCTTATCACCGGTAGACTATTTGGTCTAGTCATTAGAGGTATCCAACTCCTCTTCTCTGTAATAGCAATGGCATTAGCCGCCGCTGCTGTTGACAAGTTTTTGGTCAGTGACTCACTTAGATTCATGGTTGCTACTGCCGTGATATCGCTAGTCTATCTAATCGTCGTGCTTTCCCTTGCCTTCTTAACTGTCAACACTTTGTTGAGTGGCGTCCTATTAATCGTCGATGCTGTCTTGACCATCTTCTGGTTCGCTGCTTGGATCTCTGTCGCTGCTACTATAGGTAAGTACAGTTGTGACGGTGGAGTCAATTACGGCTGGTGGTACTACTACTACGACAAGAACGCTTGCGGTGCCGGTAAAGCCTCAATTGCCTTTGGTGCCGTTAACTGGCTATTATTCTTATTCACCACTTTAGTTATTGCTTTGAACGTGGTTAGACCATTGACTGCTGCTAAGAAGAACGTCTTTGGTACTGAAGGTGCCCTAGGGAAGAACACAATCAGTTTGGACTCCACCCCTTACGTTGAAAACACTACAAAGGATGTCGAATCAAATCCAACTTTCGCTGAAGGTGAACAGGAACCAAAGGTTGTCGATACTGCAGTCCCTGAGATCCCTAACGACAACGCTGCCACTTTGGTCGTGACACCTACAGCTGAGCAGCCATCAACAAGGATCTAAGGTGCTTTCTGTTCTTCCCAAGTCCATAGTTTTTCGTCTGTGCTTCTCAGTTTTTCTAATTGGAGTTTTCCTTTAACACTGCTAATACCCTTTTGCCTGTTTACTGTAGTTTGTGTCACTCTTTGTTCTGTAAGGGACCACAGTCTCCATTAAAATACAAGTTCGTGGCCGCGAATATTTTTGATCATGGAGAAAATGAAATGTTAGGCGGATTTAGAGATGACTTTGAAACGAAGAAACAGTTAATTGTTCCCCAAAAACCTCACTGGACTCCAGAAAGAGACACAATCTCCGCACCAGCTCTCACATAGAACTCATAGCACAATGGGGGCCAACGATCAGAAGAGAAGATCGCTGCTTTTCCCCTTTCGGGCACCAGCAAAGGCGGAGCCTGCTAAGTTCGAGGTTGTCAACAGAAAGAAGTCTCCGCTATCACAGGGCCAGACCAAGCCCGTGGCACCACTGACAACCACACAAAAGCCACCTACCATTACCTCTGCTCTCGTAGAACCCTCCACAAAGCCACCTCAACAAGCCACTTCAACTGCCAGGCTTGACCCTTCACCTTCATCAAACTTGAAACAGCCATTAATTACCACAACAGGACCAGAACTGAAGACTCAGTCATCACTTGACCCTGGCCACCCTAAATCATCTCACCACCTAATATCACCACCTAAAATACACGTCCCACTGCACTCCCATAAGGCAACTACTAGGCCTGACACATTCGACCCGCAAACCCGACCAAACTTGAACATCATTGGCAATGTGCCTCCTGTTCCTGACTACAACTCACATTACTACCCACCACCAGTGACGATACAGGGCCGCAATGTGTCACTGACGAAGAAGGCTGCACCACCAAGAAAGAGACCTCCAACCTTTGGTGCTCTTGGAGAACAGGTGATGAGCTCAACCGAGTCAGTGCCTGGGCAGGTTGACAATAAAAGACTATTGGGATCTCCACGTCCATTATCCAGCAAACCATTCAATAACGAGAGCCAAGAGAGTGTACATGTGTTGAAGGACACGGATGTTGTACCTGGCAAAGATTCTGTTGCTTCAGACGATACCCCACAAGAGGAGATTAGAGCCCAAGATGCTAATGATAATCAGCCTGAAATCAAATCGGAACAAGTAGTACCAAAAGCTAGTGTTCCACTAGAACCTGTCTACTCATTCGAGGCACCAAATCTGTCACCAGAACCTGAATTTCAGCAGTCAGAAAGTCCAAAATCATTCCAAGCTTCTGTTCCATTAGTTTCTGAGCCCAACTTTGAAATTCCACCACAACAAGAGACTGAGAATGATTTGGAGCCGGAGTCGCAGCAGGGAATAACCGTGGAAAGCGACGAGGACTCCATTCAAGAATCTCCAATCGACTCTACTAATGTACCTGGTGCCTTTTCTCCAATTGTACCACCAATCAACAAACCACAAGTGAAATCTATGCTCTTGGATGATGAAGAAACCCACAAAGAACAAGAAGATGATTCAGACTCAGCTCCATTGTCAAGTACAACTGAACCAGCACAATTCGGGCCCTTTAAGGAGTTACAAAGACCATCACTCCCACCACATCGTGACTCTACACCAGTGAGCGTTGCATCACATGAATTCTTTGACGCTAGTGAAGATATTCAAAAGGATGCCACTCCAGAACCTTTGTTCCCACCTGCGACAGCCCCGAGTGACCCGATAGAACGTACCCCTACCAAGAACATAGATTCTGATGCTGAATCCATTGAAGTGAAACCGCTAAAGTTCCATAAGAAGACTCTGAGCACAGCTTCAACCGCGTCTGATGCTAGATTGTACGTTTCACCCTCAGGGAAGGGCCATAAGAAACAACTGTCGCTTTCTGATGAAATTCTTCGTGACATTGAACGGTTTCAACCCTTTGGTGCCCATTTGACTGATGAGATTGATGAAGTGAGCCCAGTATCTCCATTGAAGACTAAGAAACTGAATGAAAGCTCCATGCAAGGGAGAAGTGCTGAGGATGGTTACGATTACGAAGAGCCGAAGAGACTGGCAATCACGAATCTGAGCGACCAAGACATTATGGATACTTTGGATGAGGACCGTGGTGATCGAAACCAACTTTTCCATGACTCTTCAGATGATGAAATGAAAGATGTGAAATCTTCACCAGGGCTCCAGGAATCTTACGGTGCTGGTTTTGCTTACGGAGATGAATCAGACTTCAACTCTGCTGTCGACTCTTCCTCCGTGAGGCCTGAAATAGATTATGAACCTTCGCCATCTCCCTTTGAATCAAGTGTTTCACAAAGAAGGGCACTATTTGGTGATGAAGAGGAAGATAACGCAATTTTCAATCAGGAAATCAGCCATGGTGAAGCTTATCCATTCGAAACACAGGAAGAACCTGTGAGGACGGTACCTAGATCTGACTCCAAATTCAACTTGAACCAAGAGCTGTCTAGATCTCAAGAGAATTCTTTCGGTGCTACCGCATATGAATCTTCAAATAGTGGCATTGACGATAAAAGTTTCAATATAGTCACAACTGGATACAAAGATAATGAATCGCAATACAGTTATGATCCATCCATTGGTAACAGAAGACAGCTTCATGTCACTAATAACGATCTGAGCTCTGAAAAGACAAGTGATGATGCTGCTAGAAGTTATAGTTACGTCCCGGAACAAAGAACGTTCCATGTTGTCAATGATGGTAATTATTCATCCAGCGATGAAGATGAGAACTCATGTGGTCCAGATACTGAAGAGAAGTATTTTGGTAATGATTACAGTGTCATACATCAAGAAGATCTCCAAAGACCTGCACCAGTTGATACTGCTTTTGATGAAGACGAAGATGGTGAGATTTTGAGCTTTACTAGTAAGAGTCCTGTGGGTCTAGAGCTCCCGATGGATCATTCACCTGTCAAGCGTCATTACTACAGTGCTCAAAACCCAAGTGATATGGAACTGAGTTCTAGAGATCAGGACAGCTTATCATCATTCCCACAATCAGAACAAGTTCCACAATTGCAACCTTCCCTAATTGGGCACAAGAACATCAATTATGACAGGAGAGATGAAATTGCCGCCCCAGTTGCATACATTCCAAGCGCTAAGCTACCATCGAAAAGACCACCACCTTCGGATGCCCCAGCTGCCACCAGAGTTGCGAGATCTGTTTCAGTTAGTGCTCCAATCCCACCAATGTACAACTCAATCAAAGAAGATCCATCACCAGTTTCACCAAACATACCACATTCAGAAATCCACATTCCTGAGAAATCTGCATACGTCGAACAATTGAGAAATTCATCTGCGACATCAAACAGTACTGCTCCAGCTTCCAAATGGGGTCTTCCAATCGGTATCTCTGAGATTGATCATTCCAAGTTGAGAATCATGCTGTCCAAGGTATCTTATAAGAAAGGTGCGGTTCGTCATAAGGTTGATTTGAAACATGGTAAGATAAAACCACGTCTGTTAGCTTCAGAAGTTGACGATGAAGATGATATTGTTCCATCATCGAGCAATTCAATCCTTGAAAGACATAGTAATGAACTGGAGAGATATAAGACTGAGAGTGGTAGTTCATTCAAGTTAGAAGCTTCACCTACCCACTCGTTCTCGAGCCTACCAAATCCTACATCTTCTCCTAGAACTGAAACATCAAGCTCTATCAATAGATCCGGTACGTTGTTCCAAGATAAGGTCTCTAACCAAATTCTACTGGGGAGATCAGGTACAGTGATGGACGGTGGAAAGTCAAAACAAGGTATGACGTTATTCATTGCTAATCCAGATCTTGACAGTGATTAGACTCTGCTAACAGAGTTCCTCTGGTAATAGATATCCCTTGCTTTGTGTTGAAAGCTTCTGACACTTGATTTAGCATATATGTAGTAGCTTCAATGAAATTGTTCTAATGAAACCACTTACCCTTTTTTTTGGTTTCCCAATTGGGAAGTCTAGAGTTCTAGGCGAAATGAACAACGAAAACAACTTTTCGAGATCAAACACGAATCTGCACCAAAACACAACAGCCCCCAAGCCGTTGAAAACCGTTTAGTCACTGTCTTCCCGTTTCAATTGCCACCATTGAACACTAAGACTCCGCTCTGCTCAGTCTTTTCCCGTGTTTTATTTGGTATCTTACGCTAGGTTTTAGAGACTTACTGTTTGTGTTTTGAACAAGTCAAGGACATTAAACAAAGCCAGAGACGCTAACTCACCACCAAACAATGACAGACGTCGCTTACACCTTGGTCTATGACCCTAACCCCGCCAGTAAGGTCTCTATCTCTGAGTACCGAACTTTGCTAGAGAAGAACAGAGATGAGTCCAAAATCGACGCCATGAAGCAAATCTTGATTGCAATGCTAGATGGTAATCCAATGCCTGAGTTGTTGATGCACGTTATCAGATATGTCATGCCATCCAGAAACAAAGAGTTAAAGAAATTGCTGTACTTTTATTGGGAAATCGTCCAAAAACTAGACTCTGATGGTAAATTGAAGCAAGAGATGATCTTGGTCTGTAATGCCATTCAAAAGGATTTACAACACCCAAATGAGTACATCCGTGGTAATACCTTGAGATTCTTGACCAAATTACACGAGCCTGAACTATTAGAGCAATTGGTCCCATCTGCTCGTGCTTGTCTGGAACATCGTCACGCTTATGTTCGTAAATACGCCATCTTTGCCATTTACTCCATCTATCAAGTTTCTGACCATTTGATCCCAGATGCACCAGAAATTATCAATGATTTCCTTTTGGTCGAGACTGATCCAACCTGTAAGCGTAATGCTTTTATCAGTTTAGGTAACTTGGATAGAGAAGCTGCTTTACGTTACATTCAAGAAAATATCAGCTCGTTAAGTTCCATTGACTCATTACTACAATTGGCCTTCATTGAATTCTTCAGAAAGGACAAGGCCACTGATTTAAGAACGAGGTATATCAATTTGTTATCAGAGTTGTTAGGATCTTCTTCAAATGCTGTTGTTTATGAAGCTGCTTTGACATTGACTGTCTTGACTAGTAACCCATCATTCATCTCACTAGCTGCAAACAAATTCATTGAATTAGCCATTAAGGAAAGCGACAACAATGTCAAATTGATCGCCTTGGAAAGAATTGATGATATTCATACTAAGAACACAGGTGTTTTGGAAGATTCAATCCTCGATATCTTGAGAATTTTATCCTCACCAGATGTTGATATTAAGAGAAGAGCCATTGAAATCTCATTGGAATTGATCTCCAGTAGAAATGTTGAAGAAGTGTTGAAATTGTTCAAGAAGGAATTACAAAGAACGGTCAACTCCGATGCTGATAAATCTGTTGAATACAGACAATTGTTAATCTCTGCTATCCATCAAACCGCCATCAGATTCGCCCAGGTTGCTGCCGGCGTTGTTGATTTGTTATTAGACTTCATCCCAGACTTATCCACTACATCAGCCACTGAGATATTGACTTTTATCAAGGAAGTCGTTGAGAAGTTCCCAGAACAAAGAGGTTCAATCATCAACCGTTTGTTGAAGGCCCTTGATCAAATTAGAAGTGGCAAAGTCTTCCGTGGTGTCTTATGGATCATTGGTGAATATGCGATAGATGAAAAGGACATTGAAACTGCCTGGAAACACATTCGTGCCAGTGTTGGTGAAGTTCCAATCATCCAAAGTGAGAAAAAACACCGTGGTGATGCAACAGCAGATGGAGAAATTGAAGGAAAGCAAGAATCTTCTTCCAAACCAGTCGTCTTACCAGATGGTACTTATGCCACTGAAACTGCCCTAACCACTGAGAAGGATGACAAAAAGGATATTACAAGACCACCATTACGTCAGTTCATCATTGATGGTGAATTTTACACTTCTGCTGTATTGGCCTCCACTTTTGTTAAATTGATTTTAAGATTTGAAGAAGTCTCAAAAGATGTCAAGGTTCTAAATGCCATCAAAGCTGAAGGTCTATTGATTCTTGTCAGTATATTAAGAGTTGGCCAAACTTCCTACGTTGCTAAGAAGATTGATGAAGATTCAGCTGAAAGAATCTTGACTGCTATTTCATACATTGCTGAAGGAAAGGAAAACAGATTATTAGAAATTGCCTTCTTAGAAGCCACTAGGGATGCCTTTAAGGTCCAAATCGCTGCTGAAGATAAGAAGAAAGCTCAAAAGGATGCTGATGAACTCCAAAAACATTTGCAACAAGTTGATGATTTGATTGAGTTCAGACAATTTGGTAAATCAGATCCACAAGACACTGTTGAAGAAGATTTAACCGCTGCCACTGGTGTTAAGGTCGAGGAAGATCTATCTTCTAGATTGAAAAAGATTGTCCAATTGACCGGTTTCTCCGATCCTGTTTATGCTGAAGCCTATGTGAAAGTCCAACAATTCGACGTTGTCTTGGATGTATTATTAGTTAACCAAACCAAGGAAACCTTGAAGAACTTACACGTTGAATTCGCTACTCTTGGTGATTTGAAGGTTCTGGACAAGCCAACAACTCAAAACATCCCACCTCATGGGTTCTTTAAAGTCCAAGTCACTGTCAAAGTTACCTCTGCTGATACTGGTGTCATTTTCGGTAACATTGTCTATGATGGATCCCATGGCCATGAAAGTAAGATTGTTATCTTGAACGACGTCCACGTTGATATCATGGATTACATCAAGCCTGCCAAATGTTCAGAGAACAAGTTCCGTACGATGTGGAACGAATTTGAATGGGAAAACAAGATCGTCATCAAGTCCAACCTGCCATCTTTGAAAGATTACTTTGATCAGTTGTTGAACGAGACCAACATGTCCTGTTTAACTCCAGGTGCCGTCATTGGTGAAGAGTGTCAATTCTTGAGTGCAAACTTATATTCCAGATCATCCTTTGGAGAAGACGCCCTTGCCAACCTGTGTATTGAAAAGCAAACAGATGGACCAATTGTTGGTCATGTCAGAATACGTTCCAAGGGCCAAGGTCTTGCTTTGTCATTGGGTGACAGAGTCGCTGCTATTGCTCGTAAGACCAATAAGGCTATCATTAGTCATGTTTAAAACTCTCATTCTTGCTCTTTCATGTCGTTTGGATTCCATTTAATTTTCTATAAACTTGAAATATAAATCTGTTTGAATTTAACTTACAATAGCTTTGATTCTATGTACGATAAAGTTGTATTTTATATATACAGATGACTAGTATTCAACGTTTTCTGGCTTGACACCCTTTTCAGAGCCGGTGAATGGGATACCATAGGCACTCAGTAAAGTCTTTGCCTCAGCATCGGTTTGAGCAGTGGTGACAAAGTTCATATGGAAACCATAAGTTCTTGGCCATAAATCTTGGTTAGCTTCGATCTCTGGGAAATATCTGATGTCTGCTGGTGTTAGACCGAAGTGGATGTTACCAAAGTTGTCACCACTCTTGTTGGTGACACCTTTAAAATCACGAACTCTTGGTAACACAATCTCTGATAATGTGGATAAGAATTGGGACAGAGCTCTACCTTTTAAGACGGTCTTTGCACCCATTTGGTAACCAGCACGCACTCTCCAATGGATAACATTGGTTTTGGAGTAAATTGGCTTTGGTTTCTGGCCGGTGATCTGTTGTAGTTGTACAAGGGCAGCGATGGCATTGTTGACATTATCTTTGGCTGATTCGACATAACAATTGATATGGAGCTCCTGTATCTTTGGGATGTTCTTATGTGTGTGTGGTCTGATGTCTGGTGTTTCCGTGACGGAGCCCTTTGGTTTCCTTAAAGGACGATTGAGGTGGAATGGAGATGAACCGTCCCACTCTCTTTTCTTCTTACCCAATTGTCTAGGCTCGTTATGTTGTGCGTTGATCAGCAGCAGATCGGAGGCCAGCGTATGATCGTAGTGCTCCTGGACTCTATCCTGATGCGTGGCCACTGGCTTATACCCCGGGTGTCTAATGTCTAGTTTGGAAAGCTTTAGGCCCGGGAATCTTGGAGATAGGGCTTGCTTATCGATCTTGACCCTATGGTGAACCGGTTTGACAATGTTACAGCCCGGCTTCCCCAGCGCCGCAGCAGAGGTGGAGAAGCAGCGGATGCTCTGCTTTAGAAAAGAAGACATTGTGTTTGTGTGTGGAAAGGAAAACAGGAGGCAAAATAAGGAAACTTTTCTACGCTTCTCTTCACCTTTTACGTCTTTGAAGTGAAAAGTTTCCCAATTTTCAGTCTCGGTGGAAAAAACCACAACAAAACCGGGTAATGTTTCGCGGGCCTCAGTCTGGCCTAAGAACAAAAAAAATTTTAAGGCTCATCGGACTTGGACTGAACATGAACCAACGATTGAAATCATACAAAACACAATTAAGATGGCCAAGAAGGAAAAGTCCAGCTCCAAGGAGGAAAGCACAGAACTCGACAACTATGAGAAGAGACTGCCTGCCGTTCTGTCTTTTGCCCAGCCTCTAGCACCAAAGAAGTTGAACAAGAAGGTTCTGAAAACCGTCAAGAAGGCCTCCAAGGCCAAACACGTCAAGAGAGGTGTCAAGGAAGTCGTCAAGGCTCTAAGAAAGGGTGAGAAAGGTTTGGTCGTCATTGCTGGTGATATCTCTCCTCCAGATGTCATTTCCCATATCCCAGTTTTATGTGAAGACTCCCAAGTTCCATTCCTATTCATCCCATCAAAGGAAGACCTGGGTTCTGCTGGTGCCACCAAGAGACCAACCTCTGTCGTCATGATTGTGCCAGGTGGTGGTAAGAGCAAGAAGAACGAGGGCAAAGCTGAAGAGTACCGTGAATCCTTCGACGATGTGGTGAAGGAAATCCCAGCCTTATCTAAATAAATTAACTCCTCCTCATAATATCATAGAAGAGTTGAAAAAGAATTTGTACATTAGTGTTTTTAGGATAATTGAAATGTTTGGTTGCATTGACTACGGTTGTAACTAGATTATAATCACTGTAATTCTATTTTCCCCCCTGGGTTTTCTATATATAAACAGTGATTCTACTCCTGTAATTGAGCTCTAACCCAGCCTTCCAAACCACCTTTAACAATGATCTCTTGGACATTAGCAGGCAGTTCACCGACTTTCTGTTTCAAGACAACGTCACCGCTCGTTCCGTCCTTAACAGTAACAGTGGCAGTTTCAACGTCCCACCTCAAGAACCAACCTGTTCTTCTTGTCAATTCCTTTGGTGCATCTTTGTATTTATCTCTCAGCATGTTGATCAGATCTGGAATCTCCAAAGTTAATAGGGCATTGTTGATGGAGTTTCTGGAAAAGATGTTACCAAAGGAACCGGCAACGACCAATTTCATATCTCTGGCCAAGATACAAGTGGCTGCTTGTTCTCTTGAAGAACCGGTACCAAAGTTGAAACCAGAAATGATGATATCACTGGCTTTAGTCTTTGCACCAAATTCAGAATCATAATTCTCCATACAAACTTCAGCCATCTTTTCTCTAGAGACATCGTCCTGATAGGTGTATTTACCTGGGTAAATACCATCGGTGTTGATGTTATCAGCGTCGCAAAGCACCAATTCACCCTCGATGGATCTTGGGAAACCATCCAAGATCTCCACGGCACCGCCAGCGGCCGCATCGTCACCGGATTGTGGCTTTGGTGGGATCTCAATGGTCTTGATGATACCTTGGGCACCATTAACTGGACCACCGCCAATTTCTTCAGGACCACCAATCTTACCCAATACAGCAGAGGCAGCAACGACTTCTGGAGATGCCAAGTAAGCAAGGGCATCCTTGGAACCCATTCTACCTTTGAAGTTTCTGTTTGTAGCGGAGATACCAATCTCACCTTCTTTCAATAGACCAGTACCTAACCCAATACAAGGACCACATCCGGCAGGTAATGGGATAGCACCAGCATCTAACAAGGTCTTCCAAGCACCAATGTCCTCGGCATCCTTTTGCACGTTTGAAGAGGCAGCAGCGATGTAGAATTCAACACCATCGGCGATCTTGTGACCTTGGATAACGTCAGCAGCGGCCTTAATATCTGATAGTCTTGAGTTGGTACACGAGACCAAATATGCCTTGTTGACTTTCAAGTTTTGCTTGGATAATTCAGCCAATGAGTTGGAAACCTTGACAGAGTTAGGACCGGAGATGTATGGAGATAATGAAGATAGGTCCAAAGTTAGATGTTTAGCGTAATATGCGTCTGGATCAGCAGCTTCTTTGTTGTCTATTAGATTTTGAACAGTCTCAGCATTGACTCTTGGATGAGGTTGTGGTAACACTTCCAGTCTACTGTTGTACCAGCTAATCAAAGTTTTATCAACAGGGAATAAACCGGATAGCGCACCCCATTCGGTGGTCATGTTAGCAATGGTCAATCTGTAATCAACTGGTAATTCATCAATGTGTTCACCGGTGAATTCAATAGCATGGTTCAATACTTCATCATTGTTGAAAACACCACATAGGGCAACAATAACATCTTTACCAGTGACACCCTGTGGCAATCTCCCCTTCAACTCAACTTTAGCCACTGGAGGGATCTGCCACCAAGTTTGACCCGTGGCCCAGATCGAGGCAGCATCTGTTCTAACTATTGGAGTCCCCAGGGCACCGACACCACCATAAGTGTTTGAATGGGAATCTGAAGCAACGGTCAAGTTCAATGGGAAGGCGTACCCTTCTTCGATCATGATCTGATGACCGATACCTCTACCAGCGGGGTAGAAATCCACACCTTGTTCCTTTGCAAAGTTTTCAATGTTTCTGTACTTTTCCAAGTTCTTCTCCGTCTTGTTCTGGACATCGTGATCCAAAGTCATCACTACTTGTCTGTTATCCTTGACGGATTTGTAACCGAGGCCTTTGAACTTCAGAGCCACAGGCCATGAATTGTCATGGGACATACAATGAGCAGGCTTGATGGAGACATAGTCACCAGATTTGACATATTTACCCTGGGGAAGCCCGACAGCGTATTTCTGCACGATTTTCTCAGTGAGATTCTGGCCCGCGTGGCGAGAGACGGTGCTGGAGAAGCAGCGTGTGAACAGCCTACCCATTTTGTGGTCAAACAGTCTTTCTTCAATAATGAAAGGTTGGAAATGTCATTTTTTTTCATGAGATGAGTATGATTCATAGGAAGGAATCTCCGGTTTCGGGCAACACATTTTGGCGGAACCGGCCAATCAGCGATGAGCAAAACATAATACGGGGAAACACTGGATTTATTGGTGGAACAAAGTTGTTAAAACCACTGTGGAGACATCGAAAACATGTCCATGCTCCTCAGTGTCTTGAATTTTGTGTGTTTTTGCGTGTTTTGGGTGTTTTGGGTGGCGTTTTTTCTTTGGTTATTCACTTATTCAACAATTTCACATGGCACCAACATAATTGGGAAAGCTGGAAAATTTGTTGGGATAAACCCTGTGGAGACTTTGTTTTTAAATGCTCTTCAGTGGCAAAGAGGACAAGTTACTCTATGCATTGGAACGATATGATGTGCTCCTGTTGCCACCTCCAATTGGAAGTGGGTCTTTATTCCAATTTCTCTCCAGAATTGAAGGGAAGAGAACGCTTTTAGTGAGCGATGACTTCAGATTAACCAAATTCTTTGGGGCCATGGTGTATCAAAGATCTATTTATGATGATCGATTCACACTTGATGGGTCGTCAGTATGGTTGACTTGTGCTGTGGTGTTGTTCCTGTTAAGAAACTCCCCTGAAAAGCTCTACGATTTCGACTTTATCATCATTGATGCGGTTGATGATGGGTCATTCAAGTCTCAAGTGTTGCTTTCAATGATTGGAAAGTTCAATTCCAAACTGATCATCCCATTGAAGTGTACTTTGAGAGCTGACTCCTTGGAGAAGTACTTCAAAGATTATGGCTCCACAGTGATCACCATTGACCTTATTGAACAATACCCTGTCTCCACTTATTACCAAATCCAACAACCCAC
Source organism: Taiozyma onychis (assembly GCA_030582435.1). NCBI lineage: Eukaryota > Fungi > Ascomycota > Saccharomycetes > Phaffomycetales > Wickerhamomycetaceae > Taiozyma > Taiozyma onychis. The sequence continues at coordinate 45,855 of JAKTWU010000249.1, forward strand.
ACCTAATAAGATCTTTGAAATCACCACTGTATTGAACAAGATCTTTGAAATGGACAAATCACAACAGTATGACATCCTTATGTTGACCTCGGACGCTGACTTGCCCTCTGACTTACCATTAATGTCTTTGAAATCACCAGTCTCCACCATTCTGGATGTGTCAAAGTACAAAGTGACAACCGAGACTGGAAGACGCGTCATATTCCACAATAACGCGTCCGATTTCTTCGAGATGCCTCATAACAATGTGAAATACATCATTGATGTCGGTGATGTTGTTAAATTACAATTTGATGAGCTTAACGACTCTGCGTATGTGTCAAATGGTGGTGTCCCGGACAAAACCACCAATGTTCAATCGATTGCGTTGCTATGCACCACGAAGAACTCCAAATACTTTGGTCTGTTTAATGAATCTGAAGTTAAAGAGTCCGAAGAATCACCATCACCTGATGGGAACTTGTCAGCGTTGTTATTATTGTTATTAGACACAAAGAAGCTCCATGATGTCAAGTTTATTAAGAAGCCAGCTGAACATTCAATTAGAAAGGCATTGAATCAATTGGTATACATGGGTCTTATCACCATAATGAACAATGAACCCACATTGACAGATCTAGCAAAGCGGATACTCAAATTCCAATTTGATTATACATTAAGCAACCTAAACCTCTTTGCTTCATTGATCTATTCCATTTCATATAATTGTGGGAATGAACTGTTGAAAATCGTATCAATCATGCAATCATTGAACTGGGCAAAGTTATCTAAGTACTTGAAAGAGTATAAATCTGAGAATGATTTCCTGACGATGATTCAAGTGTTTGATGAAATTATCACCATAACCAACGGTCAAATCAAGAGTGATAAACACACTTTCAAATTCAACGCATTCTTTCAAACACAGGACAAGAGACAAGTATTGTCCACATATAAGCAACTCCAAAGTACCTTGGAAGCACCATTGAATCAAGAAGCTGACCACATGGCTGTTCTGAAATGTCTCGTGACCGCTTACCAATTCCAAACTGGCTCATTAACCGTTGATTTAGAGTCCAATTGTCAAATCATCTCCCCTATTTTCCATACAACATCCAATAAGATTAAAATCTCCTCAATGGACACGCTGGCCTCGCCTAACGATTTGCTGATTTTCCATTGTGGCAAAGTTATGAACACCGTTGCTAAAACTGCTGGTCAGTCACATGACACAACGCATTCCTTGTTTGGTCAGTATGCTGAATTTAAGGGTAAAATCCCAAAGAAAATCGCATATGATTTGAAACTGAGTCTTTTCAAATGGAGATAATCAATGAGAAGTTCGAATTAGTCACTTGTTGGTTCAATTATGGTGAAATGTCCCAATGGTTAATACTCAATGGGCTTATCAGTTGGAGGTTACCCGGACTGATTTTTTTCCCTTTGTTCGTGTGAAAAATTAGGAAAATCCGCAATTTGAAAGTTTTTTTCCTTCTCCTTTAAAAAAGGCCAAATCAAAGGATTCAAACGCCACTCAATTCACTCAGAAATGTCTTCTTCTGCTCCTGTCGCAAACAAAAAGTCCATTGGGCTCCCATTGCTCACTTGGGACAACCCAGTTGAAACCGGCAAGGTCTTTGGTGCTGTCATTTTCGCCCTCGTTGTGTTGAAATCAGTCAACTTGCTAAGCTTGTTCTTCAGATTGGGCTTTTACGCTCTTTTGACCTCTGCTGCTGCCGAATACGCTGGTAAACTTGTCACAGGTACCGGATTCGTCACCAGAGTTAGACCAGCTTACTCAAACACCTTCTCCGAATACACCTCCAAGTTTCTGGAACAATTGTCAAAGGACTTGCCATGTTTGGAACAAGAAGGTCAAAGATTGTTGTACTCATTCAACGTTGAAAACACCTTGAAGACCGCTGGTTTGTTCTACGTTTTGTACAAGATCACCTCTTGGATCTCCCTATACAACTTGATCTTGATCTCTACCATTGCTGCCTTCACTTTACCTGCTGTTTACGAGAAATACCAAGATGAAATCAATGCCGCTTTGAAACAAGCCTACAAGGTTGCCTCCCAAAAGTCTGCCGAATACACTAAGTTGGCTTCTGAAAAGGCTGCTCCATACATCAAACAAGCTGATGAGAAGTTGGGTCCAGTTTCCAAATTCATCAAGTCCAAATACCAAGTCAGAACCGCTTCCACCACCGTTGGTGAAACTTCTCCAGAAGCTTTCGTCCAGCCAACTGCTGCTTCCACTTCCGGTGCCCAAGCCACCGAATCCAATGTCAAATCCACCAAGAACCCATTTGACAAGCCAATTGACACCACTTATGAACAAACTGAGCCAATTGTCACCAACGTTGCCCCAACTTCAGCTGACGTTAACACCAACGCCTTCCCATCAGTGCCAGAAACTACTCCACAATCGTTTGTTGACCAAGTCAAAGAGGTTGCTTCTGAACAAGTTGACGTTGATGACTTAAAAAATGATCTATTGAAGAACAAGGCTGCCACACCAAACTTTTAAATCTACAGGATTTTCTATTCTATTCTATTTCTGATTTAAGATGAGATGACTCTTATCAAAGAGAGGATACTTTTCGTTATACAGAATTGTATGATTCATTTTATGAATTTGAAGATTGTAGATTGTAGATTGTAGATTGTTGTTTGATCTTTTGTATTCCACCTCATCTCTTCAATGGCGCTTAAATTGTTAAACTGATAAAGTGTCCACAAAAACGTTACAAATACAAAAGATATAAAAAGGTGGCGTTTCGCAAAGAAAAACTGTGTAGTTTCGTTTCTCCTCTTTGATTTCGCCCTTTATCAGATTGATCAAGTGTGTTACTTTCATCCTTATGCCCAACCCAATATTATCCCAATGACTACAAGGGTTCTAATTATTGGTCCCTTTAAATCTCCTGAAATCTTTGTGTTGTGTTCACCCCGTATATGTGTTGTCTTTTCCCTTTTGACACACCTGCATAGAGAGTGATGTAATGGTTGTCTTTCCTTGTGGTGTTGGATTTCTTTGTGGTCAATATATATGAAGGACACCAAACAAAATACCGAGTCTACGCGTAGATATCTATATCGTAATTATAACTTGGAGGAGGGATGTCCCTGAATCCCAGTGGCTTATCATAACATAAGACCTATACTTCACTCCATTCTCTTCACCATTGCTATGGTCCGAGATCAAACATAGATGATTCCAAGTTATAATTCAAAACCAATTATTCAGTCAACTCAACATCTTCTCTATGAGAAGGCTTATAATAACTACGATGTAGACATCTGTACTTAGATCCTGGTTCTCAGGTCTCTCAATTTATACGCCAACCAGGACAAAGAACGTCTGTTGGCTGATTAACAAAATTTAGAAGTATTCCCGAACCCTGCAATTACAGTTGTAATTAAATTATAGTTACGAGTGTACATCGCGATCTGTGGTTACCCGGCCAAAAAAACGGAATCCTCATTGTTGTAAAACTGTTCCTATCCTTGAATATATCAATGAGACAAAAAAGTTGATATCTTACTCTTGGATGCTTGAATCCTATACAACCCTGAGCTGGTATTATGCTTGAGTCGTATAGCTTGACTATAAGGTAACACAGATTATTCAAAGTTCATTGCATACAATGCGACAGTTAAAGCGTGGGCTTCCTCTTGTGAAAAGTTCCTTTTTGAACCGATACTAGGATTTTAGCAAGGGAGAAACCGATAATACACGCTCAAATAGCCTCACTCGAGGACCTTTCTCATAGGAAGACCTCCTCAGACGAGGTGTATATGTTAAACAACATGATGATTTCATTTTCGTAGATTCTTGTGGTATTGTGCTTCTTTGGTTAAAGGTATGAAGAGGTCATCAAGCTGTTCTGCTGAGTATCCATATATTATATACCACTAGAATCGAATCGGTAGAGCGAGTTAATGATACGTAATTGATATACCAAAGGCCTATATAGGAGCGATCTGTTGAAAATCACCTCAGAAAACTTTGTCCATGCTGAAAGCTGGAGTTCCAGAGATTTTGCATCTCCATATACTTGAGTAATCAATAGCTTTTACGAGCCACACTTTAGACTCTGGGGTGAAATAAAGGTCCACCAATAGGAACAACCGATACAGTCATCTCATAAAAAGGCAGATTCTAAACTCCAGACAACCTCCCACCCCAGATTGATACTGGCCAATGAGAGCTCTGCACTTTGTAATGCTTTCCGAAGAGAAGTGTTAAAAGTTGCCCAAAAGGATCCAAAAAAAAGCTTGCATTTGTGGTCAGTGGAGAGAAAGAACGTCTAAAAAGCACATGAACACTATAGATCACTTCAATTTATACAATTATATCGGTTTATTGACCTCTTCTGCACCTTTTGATACTTTTCAGTTCTGTTTAAACATCAATTTAAGCATAATCTCGGCCTTTGATCGTTCAAAAAATATCGAAAAGAGAAAAAAAATTTCAACGGTTCATCGTTTCAACACTTCATCGTTTCAGACAAGTTTTAATCAAAAAATCACCACAATGGAGAATATCGCCCGTCAGTCCGCCAAACTGTGCCCTTTTGTCAAAAAAAACCTGAAGATCGCCAAGTCTATCAACGGCTCCTCCCTCGCTATCGAGGCCACTGGTTGTCCAGTCATGGGTCCAGCTTTGAAGAACAAGTCCCTAACTCGTGACTACGTCACCTCTACCAAGGCTCGCTGTGCTTCCCACGCTACTGCTGAAGTCGAGTTTGATGAAGATTTGGTCCAGCATGGCACCCAAGAATCGTCATTTGACTATGATGGTTTGTTTGAGAATGAAATCATGAAGAAGAGATCTGATTCTTCATATCGTTATTTCAACAACATCAATCGATTGGCCAAGGAGTTCCCAAAGGCCCATCGTGCCCTTGAAGACGACAAGGTCACCGTCTGGTGCTCCAACGATTACTTGGCTATGGGTAGAAACCCACAGGTGATTGATGTGATGTCCAAGACTTTGCAAAAATATGGTGCTGGTGCCGGTGGTACAAGAAACATTGCTGGTCATAACAAACATGCCATCAATTTAGAATCCGAAATCGCTGCCTTGCATAAGAAGGAAGGTGCCTTGGTGTTTTCATCTTGTTACGTTGCCAACGACGCTGTCTTGACTCTTTTGGGTCAAAAAATGAAAGATTTGGTCATCTTTTCTGATGAATTGAATCATGCTTCCATGATTGTTGGTATTCAACATTCAAAGGCTAAAAAAGAGGTCTTTAAGCATAATAATTTGCAAGATTTGGAAAGAAGATTACAGCAATATCCAAAATCTCAACCAAAATTGATCGCTTTCGAATCAGTCTATTCGATGTCTGGGTCCGTTGCTGATATTGCTGCCATTTGTGACTTGGCTGACAAGTATGGTGCCTTGACCTTTTTGGATGAAGTCCATGCTGTTGGGTTATATGGTCCTCATGGTGCTGGTGTTGCTGAACATGTTGATTTTGAAGCTCATCGTGAAGCAGGTATCGCTTCTCCAAACTTCAAAACCACTTTGGATCGTGTTGACATTATCACTGCGACATTGGGTAAATCTTTCGGTACTGTTGGTGGGTACGTTGCCGCTTCTAGAAACATCATTGATTGGTTAAGATCCTATGCTCCAGGTTTCATCTTCACTACTTCGTTGCCACCTTCTGTCATGGCGGGTTCCACTGAAGCCATCCGTTATCAAAGATCATACTTGAAAGATCGTCAATTACAACAAGTCCACACCAAATACGTCAAGGATGAGCTGTTCAAGTTGGGTGTCCCAGTGATGCCAAACCCATCCCACATTGTTCCTGTTGTCATTGGTGATGCCAGTTTGGCTAAGAAGGCCTCCGACTTATTGATGGAGAAACATAGAATCTACGTTCAGGCCATCAACTTCCCAACTGTGGCCCGTGGTGAGGAAAGCTTAAGAATCACACCAACCCCAGGTCATCACCAGGAATTGTCCGATATCCTATTAGATGCCGTTGAAGACGTTTACAAGACTTTGGACTTACCAAGAATCAAGGACTTGGAAGCCCGTGGTGGGTTATGTAACGTTGGTGTTGAAGGTTATGTCCCTGAACCTAACTTATGGACTGAAAAGCAGTTGAGTTACACCGAAGATGATTTAAACCCAAATGTTTTCAACCCAATCATTGAACAGTTGGAAGTCAGTTCCGGTATTAAGTACTGATCTTGGTCCATTTTATTGACATTTCCCTTCAACTTTTATGCTCTTTTTTTATGTTCAACTTTTTAAACCCATACATTTTAGTCGATATATCTATATATATATCTATACTCAACGAGGACCCATCACTTAGGGGAAATGCACATAGCTTATAGTGGTGATAGTATTTGGGACTGTAGGATATGTACTGAAAAAAAGTTTGCGAGCGCTCTCTTCTCATGCCACCACAGGTGTGTTTGGAAGAGGCCAGAGAGCCATGTATGCCATATTTCTGTCTACTGCGGGATGTGTCCTCCAGCTCCATACTCTGAGATGACTCTTTCAGTTGCATAATCTATTGATTTCGTAATTATAGTGCTAATAGCGTCCATACAAACTATTCATGCTTACAAAATTTTTTTTTTTCATAGAGTAAAACTTGTATTGACGGCTATTTCTACCTTAATTATTTATGGCTTCT
>JAKTWU010000250.1:0-52416 GCA_030582435.1 Taiozyma onychis
CTCGTCTCAATGAGATCAAATGCACAGTTGTGAAGAAATCTGGGACTGATGATCAAATACTGCTCGATGTTGAAATGGACCTTCGAAAGAACAACCCAAAGCTGCTGGCGACCATCTACTCCAAAGAACTCTATGTTTTCACAATTGATGGCACGATTCCGCCTCTGCCGTCTCCTGAGTTCGACATAATACTTGAACCATGCCAACCAATTGATCCCAAGACATTGTATAAGTCTTCATCGGGCGCTCCATCCTCGCTAACGTCATTGCTTTCCATGTGTTTTCTCAAGGCATTCAAGAAGCTGCTAATAACGAATCTGACCTCCAGAAACGAAATTATACCATTCGGTACCGGTGGCTTGCTCCCTAGTAATCAGATCTTAGAAATTGAACCAAGACTGATAGACGAAGGTGAAGTTATGATCTCACTGATAACGAGAGACCAAGAATTTTCGACATTGGACCAAATATCCAGAGTTGATGATCAAGCTAAAGACAACTATGCTATATATTTGGCGCCTTCTGGTATTCGGGCCTATCTATGTGAAAACTCAATTGATAGATCAACAACTTCTAAACCCCAGAATTATGAAAGCATCATCACATCGTTGCAATACCTGCACAACATCCAAATTGACCCAGATAACTGCACCTGGCTAAAACTGATACCCAACTTGGCACATCTGAACGGTATGACCTCCCAAATCTCAGACTATTTCAAACCTGTCAAGAATGTCAAGTTTTTGGTATGGCCATTAGAACTGTGTGTCATTCAGGAGGCTCAGTATCTGAAACAGGAGACCACTAGCACAAGTGAGTCGTCATTATCTGATCCACTATCACTAATTGATCAATTTGTAAGCTTGAAGGCAACATCTAATACTAAGACACCCTCTACTGCTCCAACTGCTAATAATACCCCTATGAACCTTGAACAACACCCCATCATCGAACAGCCTCTGAAAACTAATGAGCACTCACTATTACAGAACGTAATGATTGCAGGCTCTTCTACTAGCCCTGATGCCCAGAGTGATGCCCCTAGAATAGATGGTGATGTCTCGAAGGATAACTGGAATGATTTGGATGAGGAACTATTTGGTGATGGTGACGCTGGTGTCACTGATGCTGATTTCAACTTCTTTGACGAAGAAAGTAAAACAACAGGTGACATCCCTGATGACACTGATAGTATTATAATTGATGATGCCCTAGTTGAAGAAGCAACACAGGCTGCTGACTTGGCTGCTGAGCTAGAACTGCTGACCGAGGAGAACTCAGATGTCATTCCAAGAATTAACGAAGAGATGAGTGTTGACGAAACCGATGGACAAGAGCCAAAAGAGGATCAACCAAAGAAGGACCCCTATGATATCCCACTAACTGAAATGACACTGCTAGACACACCACCTTACTCTGATCCTGGTGCTCCATTGCCTGTGCAATCACCAAAAATTGCTAGAAAGCGGAGCATTTTCTCTCCATTGAACTTCAATCCTATCATCAAGTCCAACGTTGACAACAAGTACGCCAATGGCGGTAAATTCTTTGTCGCCAGCTCTGCTGTCACTCCAACTGATGTTGGTTCCGTTCCTTCGATGAGTGTGGGTGAAACTTTTGGCCAAGATGAAGGTGATGATGATGACTCTGACGAAGATGCTAGTGATGTCTCAGAGGAGGAATCAAGCGTTGATGAAAGTGATGAATACGATGTTGAAGGATCGAACGCTAGTGCAACGGCTACGCCTAGTATCAAGACTGCTACATCGGAGAGAGATCTGAACCCATTAGTTCGTTCCGAAGCCTCACAATTCTCACCAACTGAAGAGCCTGATTTGAAGAAGTTCAAACCCAGCTTAACACCACAGGTAACTGACGGTAGTGTTGGTCCTGATGTTAAACTTGCCTCAATGTCGCCTGATTCGAATAATGGTGGTGTTCCAAACACGATCCCCTTCATCTTGAGATCTATTCCTATACATTCTATCCCTTTACACGTCTTCAAAGATAATCCAACGTTCACTCCTGAAGTCAGTACAACTATCATCAATGAATTACTACAACAGCTGGTATGGGATGACTCCTACATCGATGAGATTGCGCCTAGGTCTGCGAAGAACGAGTTCAACAGTTCAGAGAGTGTTGAGCGAGCGATTGCCCAATTGTTCCCTGATATTCGCTCAGTGAGAGTATCTGAATTGACTGGTACTGTGAAGAGTGAGGAAACTCCAAGTATTCAACCTGAGTCTCACTTGACAAATTTCAAGGCTGGTGACGGTACCAACGAGGAATTCACCACAAGTCCAGACATCAAGGCCCAGGATCCATTGACAGAGAAAACCGTTTCTGATTCACTGTTTTCTATTGCACAACCAAAGGTGAAAGTGAAGAGACTGAATCAAGAAATCTCAGTGAATGCAAGTGCTCTTTTCTTGTGGAACCTAATGAGTTTCAATTCTTTGAACCCACCAAAGGATTTTAGAGTGTTATTGTTGTCACCAAGTAATTTGCTTGAACAATCCGACTTTTTCCTGACTTCATTATGTCAGACCTACGAGAAATCTTCGTTAGGTTCAATAGAACGCATCACATTACCTGGTCAAGAATCAATTAAAGGTTTGATATCCTATGAAGCTGATGATTCCAATGCTGGAATTTTCAGCTCAGCTAAAAAATTAAATGAAATTTTTGTCAAGAGCTCGAATTACAGAGAAATATTAGTTGTTATTCCAAACTTTGAAGACAGTGTTCCATCAGTGCTGTACTTAATTCAACAATTTGAGAAGCTCAAGACCACACTGTTGAGTTTGCCAAATGGTAAAGCGTTGCCGATCAAGATCACGTCAAAGATAATTCCCAGCTCACTTATCTCGAACAGAGGTGTCTTCTCCGTTGTTTCTGTTAACAAGTTGACTAGATTATCATTATCCATCTACAACAGCATTGGTGATCCAAACTTGACCTATACGACTTTGAGCACCTCACTGCCTGATAAGATTGAATTTGAAATGACAAGAAACCCAATCGCAAGTCGTATCATGGCTCAAGATTCATTCATCCATTTGGCTTATGAAAGATCCATTGACAAAGAATGGTGTGTTACCGCTTGGACAGATAACAATTCCAGCTTGAGAGAAGTCAGAGCCTGGAACTGTACAATGAGACAGAAGAAATCTCTTGAGAACGTTATGAATGAAATATGGGAGATCACAGTGAGATTGGCATCACAGCTGAAGGGGAAGAAACATTTGGTATTGACGAGACTGGATGGTATGATCCCAGACGACGAATTGCTACAATGGAAAAGATTGTCTTCACAGTCAAGAGATCTGACTTTGATAGTTGTTTCGGTGGACCAGAATTCCAAGCTGTTGCTCAAGACTGATAACCCAACTTATCCAATCAACAAGATATTCAATGAAGAAGAATCATTCAGTGAAACCATGTCATTCAACCAGACAAACAACATTCCAACTGTTGGTTCATCAACTGGCTTAACCCCCTCTTCTATCTTCACTCCACAATCAGTCAACAGTCCAGATTTGTTTACAATTACCAAGGCCACGACTGTCAACAACAACGAATCTCCTTCTGACATCCGTGGTAGTGATGATCAAAACATTATTGTTGATGTTAGTGATACTGTGTATGGCTTGGTCACAGATTATCCGACTCCATTGGCCAATACACCAACAAGACTAGCTATCAAGACGGGTTACTTGATCAAACCGATCAAGTACAGCAAGAATGAACTGAGATCCTTTGAAGTTAGTCTGTTGAGTTGTCCACCTTCATTTTCCAATGATGAGATGATGAAGAAATTGTTGATCCAATTCAGAAACCTGATCACCATCGGCGAACTCTTCAGTGTCGTTGATCCAAAAGACTCATTATTACCATGGCACGTTGAAGCTGTTAAGAAAGCCATTAGATGGTTGGTTCATTTGCGTGTTGAGATTGAAACTTCAGGTTCTGGCGCTAATAGTCCAAGCGTGAACAGTCCTGCTGTCAGTGAAAGTCGATAGTTAAAGTACATCTACTATGAATTTGATGATTTGATGCATGTTTTTACTAAATATTAAGAATTCGTAAGACCATCCATCTTTAGCCATGACGATAGAAACTTCAGGTCAGTTGTATCAAAGTCACCGCTTGCTTTAGCTGCCTTCTTTAATGCTTCTAAACGTGACTCTTCGCCCTTCTTGGCTAGTTCCATTAGTTGGCATTTGTCATCTTCTGATAGTTTGAACTTGGAGCAAACGAGCCAGATCTTAAATAGCTCATATAAGATAATGTTCAACTTGTTAAAATCGGTTTTCATCCTCAGAAGGTCAACTTTAGCGTCAAACACATAGTGCTTCTTCTCGAAAGAAACGTTTTGGAATAGATCCTTGACGAAATCGATCGAAGAAGATTCATAAACCGCACTAGGCAGTGGCTGGCTGAATTCATAAGTTGTGATTTGGACCAAATAGTTGATAAGAAACTCTTGCATGGTGTAAACCTTCCACTGTGTCTCGAGGATTTCCTTGTCCAGTTTGAAGAAATTGACAAAATCGTTATAGGTGGCATCACGCAAGGTAGGGATTAAATATTCGACTATATCTTCAGCTTTCCAAAGTGTATGAGAAGAAATTGACAAAGTTGCATTCCTGTGTTCTGCAGCTCTGCTAGCGAATAGGAGTAGCTTCCTCTGCAGTTGACCACTTTCGCTTGTGACAAGTTTACAATCTGAGTTATGTTCAAGCGCATTTCCCAGGAGTATGGACTTCGCATGGGTGGTTTCATTGTTGTAGATTGGAAGTACCTTTGATGATTTTTCTGTGAGTGTGAACTCTGCAACCTTTCTCCCCCAAGAGTATCTCCCAACTTTGCTAAGAAACTTATTTGATAAGGTTTCTTCAAATATGACATCCTTGCCTTCCTCTTTCTCAATAACAAACTTTTGAAATTCTAGTTCCAGGATATCAATGATAACGGTCAGCAATGGGTTCCAAACGTTCCAACTTTCTCTTGAGATTGGGTCCTTGTCATTCAATGAACATCTCAAGGCCCATGAGATCAGATTCCAGATCTTAGATCCATTCAGTGCAATATCTAGTCTATCATTCCTGAATATTCTAAAGGACTTTTTCAACGCTGTGTTTTCAATTTCATCGTCACTCTCTGTATCATTATCATCATCCATATTCAGGATGCTATCTTCTTTCAACTTGACGAACTCTCGTTCCATCTGTCTCTTCTGCGGAGACCACTCGAGTTCTTCAGGTTGTAGTATCCCATTCTTTTTTGGAGTGGTAGTGATGTCGTTCTTGTGTGTATATGAGTGCATTTCAACTTCTTTGTCTCTTTGTCTCTCGCGTTTCTCTTGGAACTTCCTCTCTTTATAATTCTTCTTGATAACTCTGGCCCTTAGCTTCTTCATTTTGATGTCGTCCACTAAAAAGTCTAATGAATCGATTAACTGTGTTTCTGCGTATTCGATGTCTTCTGGGTCATAACCTGGGGAAGCAAATGGGTCATCGCTAATCGGGCTGTTCTTTTTCACAATAGAAACCAATTTGACCAAGATCTCCAAAGCTCTCTTGTGAAGAAATCCATCACTTGAAGGACTGGAAAACTCTCTCCTTATCAAATCGGCGTTTGAATATTCTCCAATTGTGGCGAGCGTTAATAGAATCTTGATGATGAATGAAGATGGACAGATCAGTATAGGAGCTGAGCTGAATAATGAGCTCTCTAAGTAAAGTAAGAGCTTATCATACTGCTGCACGTTCACAAATGAGTCCAGAATCTCCTCCTGCTGCTTCCTAAGTACCGGGTGCATGTTTAAACCGTGGAAATACCGATAAAGAGACGCCACTGGTGCTTGAAAGGCATTATTGTACTATACGCGTCGCGAAAGAAAGTTAGAGCTTTCGTGGGCTCATAACCTTTCCCGAGAAGGATACGACAATTTTTCACATGGCATTACAAGGATCACAACGAACAGTCTCTCACTATGGCTACAGTACTATTCTTTCACTACTGTTAGTTCTATATTAGTGTACAAATTCTTCCAGTTTATTTCAAAGCTTCAGTTTGGCCAGACAACAGGGTAAAGCTTGGTGAAGATAGCTTCTCGGTCCCTTTTAGGAAGTCCAATTCTAAGACGAAATCGAATTCCAACAAGTTGGCACCCAAGCTTAGGACCAACTTTTCCGCAGCCTTGGCTGAACCACCGGTGGCGATAATGTCGTCGACAATGATGACGTTGGCACCTTCTGGGATGGCCTCGGTTTGGATTTCAAAGACATCTTCCCCGTATTCTTTGACGTAGGTGGCCTTACGGGTCTTACCTGGTAATTTACCAGCTTTTCTAACTGGAACAAAACCAGCATTCAGTTCTAGGGCTAACGTTGGACCGAATAAGAAACCTCTGGACTCTAAACCAACGATGTAATCGACTTTGTCATTTGGAAATTGGGCTTCGATGTGTAGTTTGAAGGCCTTGACTAGTTTTTTAAACAGCTCTGGGGATCTAAAAATTGGCAAGAAGTCCTCGAATAAGATACCTTCTTGAGGGAAGTTTGGGTACTGATGAAGGGCATTCTTCAATTCAGCGGCATAGCTGGCAATGGTAGCTTCTGGCATTATCTTTATGAGGATTTACTGGGAAATCAGGAGGTACAAAGAAGAGATGTTTCTATAAAATATTTTTTTTTCCGGCCTGCATATGTCTCCGGTACGGACACTGCACTATAGACTCTCTCTCGAGTTAAATAACTTTTAACTTTTTTTCTTTTAAACAATTTTTGCGAGTAAACGTACTAATGACACTGAGATACGCTCCTCAAAGAGCCCAGCTCTCTCTTGTCTCTTTGATTCTCTCTCTTTCTCTGGATCTGGTGTTGAACACGGTCAGGGCCCTCATGCTGATCAAGTCAGTGTATTCTGTGATATAGAAGATACCACCTCTATGCGTCCAGCTGACGGAGTTGTTACCAAACTCGTACTTTCTCACTTCGAATTTGTTCAAGTAGTTCTCCATGTCGTCGAAGTCAGCATGATGACTATCTGGGATGATGTTCTTCAAACTGATGATCTTTGTACCTTTCTTCAAGTTGGCAAACAGCTTCACACATTCTTCGTTCAACTCAGGGGTGAATAGGAAATTGTTACATAGAATAACGTCACATCTATCAATGATCTCTTTGACTCTTGGATTGTTGACGAAACTTTGCTTGTGAAATAATTCACAGTAACCAGGCTGAATACCAAACAATTTTGATCTCGCTTGCAATTGGTCCAATTGTAAAGCAGCTAATTCTGAACAGTTCTCCATGATTTCAACACCATAACTTTCACAGCCATACTCCAGGGCAGCTTGGATACTGACATTACCCACACCAGAACCCAAGTCAATAAAACATGAGTTGGCATTCAACCCACATTGATCAAAGACTTTAGACAGAAATTTAGGCATCAATTCACCATAGACGTTATTGGAGAAAGCTTTATAACTTTTCAATTTGGAAACATTAGGGGACACGGATCTTGAATAGAATTGGTTCAGTAGCTCATGTATGAATAGTCTTGAGATTGTCTTTTTATTTTTCAAGTGATGGACGAAACCACCACTTTCATGGATAGAGTTGACCAATGTGTTGAATTTTTCAATCTCACCAAGAGCGGCAATGTTATCCTCAGCATAGTATGCCTTAGCATATCTACCAACGATGGAGTTGTAAGGATCTTCAGGATTGAAAACTTGTAGTTTATGCTCATCAGGGAAATAGTTTAGAGCTAGCAGTTCCATGGTCTTGCCCATTTCTTCGAAGGAATCTAAGTGGAAGTCTCTTGATGATTCCATTAGGTAGTAATCTTCCTGGATTGCAGGATACACTATGCTTTGGAACTTGAAGATACCAGGTTCAACATCTTTCAAAGTTCGGTAATGCTTGTAATTGATGCATTCCATTAAGTTATGAGCTGACGTGAACGCTAATTCCTTGATCTGATTAACAGTAGACTCATACACTTCTTTAACAAAGAAATTATCCCGTATTGGAATCTGTTCATCCTTATGCAATTGTTTGACAAATGGGATGTAACCATCTGGGTAATGAACTTCTACTTTAGCCCCCTCGGTGTTTCTGTTTCTTAAGATATCTGGATTATTTGGGTCAGGTGTGGAGGTACTAGAGTCTTCACTCTCTGCAGACTTCTTTGGTTTTCTGACGTTACCTTTCTTAGCACGTTCTTCAGCTTTTCTCTTTCTTTCTTCCATTCTAGCGATTTTCTCCTCTTCCTGTCTTCTTGCTTCTTCTAGTCTTCTGTTTTCTGCCTCCTTAGCCTCCTTAGCAAGTCTCTCTTCTCTTCTCTTCATAGTTAGCTGTCTTTGTCTCTCAGCTTCCTCGGCTTGCTCGTCTGAAAAGGTTTTCCTTCTTCTCAAGTTTCTTCTAGACTCTCTACCCTTTAGTGTGATATCAGCATCAGGGTCATCCAAAGTCTGGTACCATTGGGCATAGTACTGCAGCTCAGCGAGCATCCCCTTTGGTCTAGGCCCCCACTCTCTTCTAGGCTTCTTCTTTGGTCGTTCAGCACCGTGCTCGCTCTCATACTCGGACTCGGACTTGGTTATCTCTCTATTGTGGTGGTCCTTAGCAGCATTGCAGTAGCTAGAGGAGTCATCATTGGACGTGTTTGGGGTGGACACGCTGTCGACATCCGAGAGGGAAGAGCTCTCGGATATCGTTCCAGAGCTTTGCTGTTTCTGGTTTTTCGTTTCCATGGCTTTTACCACGCTCTTTGGACCGACCTTTCAGGTGGATAACTGTGTAGTCAAAACAAACAATGCAAGAATCACAAGGGGAGAACAACAAGTGTAAAATTGGGTAGGAAGGGTGGATCGCCGATCTTCAGTGTCGAACAGTCAGTTTGGGCCTGAAATGGACGCGATAACAGTCGTTGGACCGGTTCGATCTGACGATGTTTGTGGAAGTTTGCAAGTATATGATGATGTTTTTAGAGAAAATCGCCTAATTTTTCATGTTAAAGATCAATCTCGACTTACACATGAAAAAACAGTGTGCCATTATACGAGTCATTCATTGGAAGCTCCTATAAAGTTTCTATTTCACACTACATTCCAGTCAATTGGCTGCTCGTTTTTCTTCAGGAGCCACTCATTGGTCTTCTTGAAATGCTGGGACTCGAAAAAGCCACGTCTGGCACTTAGCGGGCTTGGGTGGACAGCTTTCAGCACTAACAGGTTATCCTTGTTTAAATTCAGCTTTAAATTCTCCACCCGTTTCTGAGCAGGTGTTCCCCACAGAAGCAGCACAATGTTGTTCTCATTTTTGGTGAGAATCTGTCTGATTACACACTCTGTGAATTGCTCCCAGCCCTTTTTGGCGTGAGAATTGGCCTCGTGTGCCTTCACTGTCAAGCACGCATTCAGCATTAAGACGCCCTGTTCTGCCCAGTTGGTAAGGTCACCTTTCTCCTTACTGATCACAAAGTCCGGATAGTCGATCTTGATGGTCTTGTAGATGTTTTGTAACGATGGGGGTGGTTTAGTTGGGTATTTAACACTGAATGCTAGCCCATGGGCTTGGTTCACGTTATGATATGGATCTTGACCCAGTACGAGAACTTTCACTTGGTCAAATGGCGTTAGTCGAGACCATGAGTAAATATCCTTTTCAAGTGGGAACACAGTAACGTTGGCCCTTCTCTGTGATTCTAAGAATCTCTTCAATTGGAGAAAGTATGCCTTAGTAAATTCTTGGTGAAGTTCTTTAAACCAGGAGTCGTGGAGCGTTGTAAGTTCTAATTGCAGTAATTCTCTCTCCTCCGGTGTCAGTTTAGCGATGAACTGCTCTTTGAAGTCTAATAATAAGGGTGTTTGATTTGGTTTTGATGTAATCTCAATTGCATTTTCTGTGATTGTGACCTTTGAAACCTCTTTCGTGGATTTGAAGAAAGACGTGATGGTTCTCGACTTCTTTATGGATCCTTCCTGTGATTCAACGTGCCTCTTTAGTGTCGTCATGGTGACCTTTTCCTCTTTGATTTAGATATTACTAACTATTACCTATAACGCGTAATTTTCAACCAAAGAGCGCGTTTATTTAGCATAATACGCCTACAATGGGTACTAACAAAAAACAATTTAAGTAGACTAAACATAAATTCGAGGCAGGAAACCAGTTCCTTCATAAAATCACTCTTCCTCCTTTTGGTTCTTATCTTCACCGATGTGTCTCTCCTCCTCGGGTTTCCAAGAACCTTCAAACATGTGTCTCACATAAGCCTGGGGATGTGAGATAGGCTTGGAGCCCATATGCCCGACACCTGGACTGAAACTGGTGATTGGCAAGATGAGAACATCATCCAGCACAATAGGTTCCTCCATTAGCGTGAAGAACCTCCAGTCAATGCCATTTTTATAAATGTCCAAGCCTTTGTTATGCTCGTTTGGCTTTGTTGGATTCTTAATCTTGATTCCAGGATCGTATTTCAATAGGTTGTTGAAATATCTGAACAATTCATCTGTATAAATACCAGGTCCTGTCCAGCTCATGATATCATCACCGGCGTCCTTCCCGACAACTTTCTTCAATGTGCCATCTTGTTCTTTCTGTAATGTGATCTCAGTGATCTTGGCGATCAATTCCCCCAATGCTGGGTGGCCTTTCTTACTCTGGATAGTCCATTGACAAAACTGCACTCTCTTCGCGTAGTAAACATTCCAGTCTGGACGATCCGGGTCAGCTTCAATACCAATGATCAACCCTGCATGATTCGGCTCATCGTAGATTGTTGTGTTGAAACTTGGCCATTCCTCCAACGGTTTCAAAGACACGGTGTCGATATCAGAATAAACACCACCTCTAGCAAAAAGAATCAAATATCTGAAGAAGTCTGCCTTCAAGATGGATTTTGGAAGGATGTTATAAGCATGTAGCACTTTGGGTATGCTTTGGTACAAATGATTGATCAAATCACCAGCAGCGGCATCTGGGATCAAATTATAGGAAGCATCTGGGTTTTTATCGATCCACTGTTGGGTGAATTTATAGAACTTGGGCTTGAAACTTTCATGATCACGAGAAGTTTTCCAAGTTTGCCAAATGGTCTTTGGGATAGGTTCATTCCTGTCATAAGGGTATTTAAAATGCAATTGTTCTCTCAATGTGGCCGTCTCTGGGAGCCTGTCAACCCCACTTACATCTGACCTGAGGATCCTGAATGACAGTTGATCTGGTGTCTCTTTCTCTTTAAGCTTCAATAACTTTTTTGACAATTTGCAGTTCTTTGAAGCGATCCCATAGATCGAATCATAAGTGTTAAAGACAATTGAGAGGACGAAAATACCATAAAGCAGCCATTTGAGACTCTTGTTTCTCTGTACCGACCTGACGGCGCTATTCAGCTCGACCATTGGTGTGAAGAGGTTCTTTTACTGCGGCTTATCTGAGAAGTCTCTCTGGCCTGGCGTACCGTTTGGTGTCGAGGGCTAAGTTTAGCTGGATAATTATAGCGCAAGACCGCCAGATCTCATCGCGGCATCTAGGGCCTTTTCCAACGAAAAAAAAAAGTTTCGCGGTGCTTGAAAAACTCACGCGGCAGGGTCTAGAACCAGACCAAGGCTTTTAAGAGGCTTAAGACTAGGGGGACTAAATGTTAAAGACTAATGGGTCTACACTCAGTGTCTATCTAATATCTATATTATAAAAGGTCATTAAAGGCATTAAGAATGAAAATTGTGACAACTTAGTGTTGGTAAGTGTGAATCAGTTCGTGGTGTTCAACTTTCACTAATGGTCTATATTCAGGCTTCCACATTTGTGATTTAACCCAAGAGACACATTCATCAAAGTCTCTTGGGACCTTAACGTAGTCGTCTTTCTCTGGTTGCACTTCGCTTTCAATACGGGCATTACCTTCTTTCAAAGCCTGTAGCACAACGGCAGCAGCGACTTTAGCAGAGGTGTCATTGATAACTTCCAAGGGTGGTAACAAACCGGCTTTTGGATCTCTGTCCATTGGTGACAAGTCAGCCAATTGATCAACAGCTGCAGAGATCATGGTGTCACTGATAACTTTGGCTCTTGATAGCACGGAACCTAAACCGATACCTGGGAAGGAGAAACAATTGTTGTTTTCAGAAATGACATACCCGTTAACTGGTTGGAATGGTGAGCCAGTAGCGACTAAGGCGTCATTGTTGGTCCACTCCATCAAATCTTCTGGAACGGCTTCATGTAGTCTGGTTGGGTTGGATAGTGGGAAGATGATTGGTCTTGGGTTGTGCTTGTACATTTCTTGAACAATCTTTTGAGTGAAGGCACCAGCTTGAGTAGAACAACCAATTAGACAAGTTGGTTTGATCTTCTTGACAACTTCGAATAATGATTTGGTGTCAACACCTTCCCAATCAGCATCTGGGTCAGCATAGTCTCTTTGGTGGATGGTGGAATCAGCAGACATAGACTCTTTGATTAAACCTCTAACATCTAAGACATGAATTTTAGATCGAGCTTCTTCTGGGTTGAGACCCTTAGTAACCATATGGTTAACAATTTGATCAGCAATACCTAAACCCGCGGAACCAGCACCGTAGATAACAATTTCAGAGTCCAATAACTCTCTGTTAGTGTGTTTCAAAGCAGCAGCGAATGAAGCCATGACAACGGCACCAGTACCTTGAATGTCGTCATTAAAACAAGCCAATTCGTTTTTGTACAAGTCTAACAATGGTCTACCGGTGTCAACGCCGAAATCTTCAAAATGAAGAGTAGCAGATGGGAATCTCTTCTTGACAACCTTGATAAATTTGCCAACAAATTCAAAGTATCTTTCATCTCTGATTCTTGGGAATCTGTTACCCATGTATAAATCATCGGTTCTCAGCTTCTTGTTATCGGTACCGGCATCTAAAACAACTGGGATAACTCTACCTGGGTGAACACCACCACATAGAGTCATTAGAGCTAATTTGGAGATGGCAATTCTGATACCACCTATACCTTGATCACCAATACCTAAGATGGCACCACCATCGGAGACACAGATGTAATCGACATCTTTATCTTCACCAAAGTTGGCTAATCTCTTGTCGATTGAATCAGGGTCAGTGATATCTAGAAAACAACCTTCTGGTTTTCTGAATCTATGAGAATAAGCAGCAATGGCATCACCTTCAGTTGGAGTGTAGATGATTGGAACCAATTCTCTGATATGTCTTCTAACCAATTCGTAGAACAAGACTATGTTTTGCACCCTCATGGAGGAACAGAAATCATTTTTGGCTAACGGAGTTTTCAAGTAGGATAATTGTCTGTAAGCTCTTTCAACTTGATCGTTTAGATCATTAACTTGTGGCGGCAACAAACCTTCCAGACCAAAGGCCTTTCTTTCTTCCAAGTTGAAAGCGGAACCCTTGTTGAACAATGGAGAGTTTAGCAGTTGGAATCCAGTCAGAGAGCATTCGATAGGACCTTCAACAGATAATCTAGTGGATTTTGGAGTATTTAATAGATTTTGGGCAGCTTCACCAACAGCGGTTTTCTTGACGTTTTCGGTAAGCTTCTTGTTCCCCAAGGTGTGATTCAGTGTGGTGGAGGCACTGGCAGGGTTTGTAGCAGAGGCATACCTTCTTTTCAAAGCGACCCTGGAAAAAGGTCTGATGGTTCTAAGCATAATGGTGCAGTGTGAGTCAAGTTAAGGACACAAAGACGTTGAATGTCTTTGAGGGATGCAAGGCGAGATGGCACAAAGTGCAAATGGATGGGTAGCGAAGCGGAGAACGCGTTTGAGTTTTATGGAGCTCAAAAGGACAGAATTCGTACTAAGGTGGAAGTTCGGGCAGACGCGAAGATATTTATATGACACAAGCTAAAGACCATTCATTGTCCACAGGTGAAAAAAAAAATGTAAATTTATGTGGCCCGTAGCGTGGCACTTTGTTTCGTTCCAATTTTCTCCGACCGTCCACAGTTCGCTCTGTGTGCGCTTAGTGGGACAAGAGAAACAAAAGAGTGCAGCTAGTGAAAGTGGTAGTGGCCTGCTGTCCGGTGACTCATCGCTGTTTCCCAACTCTTTTGGTTTTAGTTTCTACAGAAACGAGTCCCAACGGTTTGTGTTGATTGTCGATTCCAAAATCTTGGGACCTGATTTAGGCCAACGTCAATTCCAACTGCCAGATTCTTCACCAGCTGATCTGCTCTCTCGCGTTCTTCCCCCTCCCAGGACAGACCCGGGTGAGATGGCGACTCTGACTGCCGCTTTGGGACCACCCGGAACAACCCTTGGTCGCCCCTCTCTTCGGCTGCATGTTTCCGCTTGATTCCAAGCTTCGGATAAACCACCAGCCTCAAAAGTCAACGGCTATTCCAACATTTCGATCTTGGTTGACATGAAGAACGACCGGCCTCCTAGTCTCCTGGCCTCCTAGGACCCTGTTCATGGCTGTAGCTGTAGCTCTAGCTCTGGCCCCGCTCTGGAGCAAGCTGTATGCGTTATTAAGTACGGTGTAACACTTTCCTAGTTTTCAGTCTCGAGGCTCTGAGAGTTGTCTTTTCAGCTACCTCAAACCTCAACGTCACCATCCAAATACTGGCCCGTGAATGGCTGCGTCCATCTCCAAGATCGCATTTATTAACATGATTTGACAGCAAAAAAAATATTCCACACCACAGGCATGGGTATAAACAGAGTACTCAGCTATACAAAAGAAACTCCAGTTGTAAAAATAAAATACCATAAACGGCCCCACCCAAGCTTGTGATCGGTTATCTCTTTCGATCTCCTCACTTCATTGTTCTTTCAATTGTTCTGGACCTGATGTCCATGGATATCGGGTGTCCTAAAGTTTTGTGTCAAGAATTCTTACATATTTGGCAGCTCCGTTGGTCGGTTTTGTTTACTTATGCTCCGTACTGGCACAAGGACTGGCGCTCTTTTAATTTGTTCCTTTTTTTCAGTTGGGCTCCTTATCATGATTGTGGCCATGCATGAGCTTCATAATTGACCTGCTTGGGAATGAATTCTTTCCGCACTCAGAATATGTTTACACTAAATTAGGTTTGTTCCTTTGTCAACTCTGTTCAAAATTCGAGAGCTTAACACATTCAGGGCTACGTTGGTCTTTATAAGTTCGGTGGTCTACTCCCACCTCTTTGATATGGACCTGAGAGTTTTAACGGCTGCCTTTATTGACCAGCGACATATCGTTGCCAGGCAATGTACCCAGTATCCTGTTGACTAATTTATCAACAAATTTCCTAAACCGCGATTCGGGCTAAATTATAAGTAAGCGCTAAGTGATATTTAGAACAAAATTTTATTTGACAAGATCTGAGAAATGTTGAATACCGTGTTCGTTGCAGTACCTCGAAAACATTGTTTGTGGATAAAATGTATATGTAATATACGTACACGTCGCAAATTTTTGCATTCTTCTTTTGTAGCATTCTGAGATTCTAAAACTAAAATAGATGTCGTCTGTAGCTAGCACTTTTGCATAAATATAAATTCAAAACCAATACAAAAGTTAAATATTGGTACCAAAAAGTCGATAGTGAATTAATGGTACATTTTACAGGATGTTAATCGTTGAGTGACCCATTTTATTGTGGAAAGTATATATATTGAGCTGGTTACCAATCCCCGACGGATTATACTCTTTGAGAAGTTTCAAAAACAGACAGAGTCGAGCTTGTGAAAACATGAGGTGGTAAGCTGCTCATGAGAGAAGCTACGTAGCTGGGTGAAAGCTGGATCAGTATATACCTTGCAATGCTTTTCACCCAAAGTGTGCATTGAATCACTTTGTTAAAGGCTTAGGCACCAATGTTATTTCATGTTTATTCAACCGAAAGCTCTATCAATACCAACCGAGATGGACGATGGTTCACATTTGAAGGCTCAAAAAAGGCGGAAACTTTAAAGCATAACATGGACAATAGCCCACTGACCGATTCAAAACAGTTGAAATGAGTTAATTAGCCTTGGCTCTTGTCAATAGAATGTGAACTACACCTGAAAGTACAATAAAGAAAATTTATATCCAAGAAAATCTATATACAAGTATTCCACAACTCCCTATTCACATGTGTCTTCTTGCATGCTTCAACTTATCCGTCAATGGATCCTTTGGTTTCTTTTTCAGCACAATAAACAACAAGATTGACGAAGCAAAGGATAAACCATACCAGGTTGCCAAATATTGCAAATGGCTGTTTCTCATATCAATCGACGCGGCTCTCCCTAATGGCACACCAGCCTTTAAGAATTGATATGGTGAGAATTCTTGCACTTCATCACTCTTTGTGATTGTCTTGGACTGCGTCACTGTGTGTTCTGGAGCATGTGCCCATATTTTCCACCATGGTTTGTGGTCTTTAACAGTGATCGTCTCCACTGGGTGGTCTTTCATATCAATAAGAGCGGCCAAATGGAGTGGGATACAGTTGGTGAACTCACACATGGCAGGATAATCGAGGACATGCCATAGTCTTGAGTCGTCGTCTGGTTTTTCCATCGTGATTCTGGCCTTTGGATTAATCATCTTGATGATGCATTCAACTTCTACCTCATGCATAGGAACAGATAAGTATTGTAATTTTCTCTTGGGTGGAAGAATATTATCATCGGTGACAAAGCCTCTTTCGACAAGCACATCAGGACCACCATCCGATCTGACCAATGGAGTGTATAACACATAACCTTTCAATTCATTCTTGACCTGAGGCCCGACAAAAACCTCTCTGGAATGGTCAAAACGGCCCTTGACGACCACACGGCGGTATTGCCAATCCTCTGCGTCTTCAGGGGCAAAGTTCTTAGGCAATGTGATAGGATCAAGTGTTAAACGGTCTTCAGAGGTGGCGATTAAGTTGTTCTTCCATTTAAGTCTTCTTAATTGCCATGTCCCCAACATGAAGGAGATCACAGGCATCAGAATTAACAATGTTAGGAAGATATATTTGGATATAGTCCATTTTTTCTGATCACTTGTCTTGATTGGTTTCCAATCGACATTTGAAGTGATGACAGTACGACGTTGTTGCTTTTGGATGATGGACTGATGCGATGATAGTAATGAGGTGGACTGCAGTGCTTGTGATACGGCTCTTTGTGTGACAAATGAGCGGTATGGAAGAAGGATTGATGGCCGTAGTGCCAGTGGGAACAGAGGAGTCCTCAACATGAGTTTGGGTACGATAAGCTTGCTCATAAGCTTGCTCTTTTAGCTACACGGAAAGTTTTGTACTAAAAGCTCCCTTGATATTGAACTTTTTTAAAAATTAGACAGTCGCTTAGTCAGCATTTTCTGTGAAATCCAATCAAAACAACACCAAAAAACTAAGACCAACACCAAAGCACCAGCAACAAGTTGAACCGCGAAAGCGAAGTGAGAACGGCCAAAGAGACTCTATTCCAAGCATGTCCAAGAAACGCCAGACCACAACGCCTCATCGTCTTTCCCGCTCCTCGAACATTATTCCCTCACCTGGCCAACACCATCCTATTGAAATTGACAAGACACCATTAGATGAACTCTTACCCTCCATGATCGAACTCAATGACAACTTAGTGGACCTAGATTCCAACATGCAGCAATTGCAGGGGATCCATGAGTCCCTTATCAGCTTTAACGAGTCCTTCGCGAGCTTCTTGTATGGGATGCAGGTGAATGCTTACACAGTGGAATTTAATGAACTGCCTAGTTTTAACGAACTGGGAAACTTCAAGAATGATGAATTACGCTCAAAGATTGCCAAATTGGAAGAGTATTTCCAAGGGAAGGAAGATAGAGAACTCGAGAACGAGACGTACATGACAAATGATGAGGATGGCTCTTTCGTAGTACAACCGTCACAAAGAGAACTACGTCAGGAACAGGAACAACGTCTAAGAAGGGAACAGAGAGAACCAAGAGAACCAGGAGAACCAAGAGAACAGCTACAACGTCAAGGTAGCAAAATCCCCGTGGGAAGAAGGGTCACTGTTGCCGGTAACACTGGCAGTCTGTTGAAGCCTACCGCTGCTAGTGAGAGAAGACAGCGTGTTGCGTTGAAGAAGGATACGAGACCTCCATTTAGATAGTAATTTACGACGTTATGAATGAACGCTTTTGTAGAGATAACAAATATCAAATACGTAAAGGTTCACGTAATCAAAACTTTTATATAGATAGGCATTAATCATAAACATAAAATAAGGGCATGAGTAGACATGAAGAAGACATAAAAGGGCATAACAAGAAACAGACACCAAAGCAAAAACGACAAACAATAATAACACCACAAGATATATTATGGCAATGATGCCAATTTTTTGGACAACTCGCTTGTGTCCAAACCTCCACTTAACTCCTTAGCCCAGATGTTGGAATAAATAGGCGTATTGATCATGCTTTCATTAGAGGTGTTAGAGTTAGATCTCGTCATGATCAGTGATGGGATGCGAGATAATGGAGCATGCAGCAATTCAACACCACAGATGGAAGGTTCAGCAATGGTGAAACGTTCAGTCTTTACACTGTAGTGCTTTGGGTTGATACAAATAATTTCAGCAGCCAGATGAACTGGGGCATCTTCTTTGATGTTGGACGATTGCATGAAATATTGTAATAATTTGGAGATGAAGAAGTCATTGTCCGTTTGAATTAAGATATTGTTAAAGTTGGACGATTCAATCTGGAGTAATAAATCATGAATTTGATCGATACTCAAATGCGTCTTGAATTTTTGGTAGTGAGACCATTGAATTTCTTCACTGGAGTAAATTTCCAAGCTCTCCGGATTGATAGGACTTTGTAAACTTGACACTAATTGACCAATAGTGGAGGATAAATGGGACGTTAAATAGATTTTCTTCTCTGTAATATTGAAATTTTGTAAGAAAGTCACTAGTACCAAAGGTAAGAAACCTGATAGGTTGTAAGTTTCCAATTTTGTGACATCGATAATCTTGATATATTGAGCATCGGTGAATTCAGTAGCGTTCAGAGTTTCATAACATTTTTCATAATTTCTCAAACGTTCTTTGAAATCATTTAAAGCGGACTCTTTATCTTGACAGGACTTGTAATCTGGACCTTGTAATTTCAATCTCATATTCTCTTTGATAATGGTCTCATCGTTGCAAATGCTTTCCAAAAATAGGACATTGAAAGTCAAATTTTCATTGTTGGAGGTATTATGGTCTTTGAATGACTCTTTTATATGGCTCAGTAACATACTTCTTCTC
Source organism: Taiozyma onychis (assembly GCA_030582435.1). Lineage (NCBI taxonomy): Eukaryota > Fungi > Ascomycota > Saccharomycetes > Phaffomycetales > Wickerhamomycetaceae > Taiozyma > Taiozyma onychis. The sequence goes on from JAKTWU010000250.1 coordinate 19,246, forward strand.
TTGATGGTGGAGTTGGTGGCGTCAAAGATGCCCACTTTCCCACCATGGTACAAGTAGTGTAGCAATTCATCCAAGGTGTTCATGGCGAGTTGGTCTCTAAGTTTGACGTTTTCCGTGGCGTTAGGGTTAAAGAACTGGGCATCGTGCTTGCTCTCGGTGGCAGCGGTCTCGATATTACGTCTTCTGTGGCCCACGTTGAAGATGTCGTTGGGCACGTCGAGCCAGTTCATGTAGTTTGAGATCTTTCTGGTGATGTAAGACTTGCCTCTGGCGGGCAGGCCGCACATGACGATGATCAGCTTCTCGTTGGCCAGCATGGACTTTGTGTATGGTAATAGAAGTACTAGTAGTAGTAGCAGTAGTAGTAGTAGTAGCAAAACGTAGTGGTTAATAGAAGAATTAGTGAGAGGGCAAGACTTTTTATAAGAGAGTCCCGCTTGAGTCATCGGATTAATCTGGCTCGAGAGCCTTGCAGAGCCTCGCATCTCCGAATTTTTCTTTCCGAAGCCCCAGAGCGAGATTTGGATTTGACTCAAGTGACAGAAGGGAGGTAACAAAGCAGAAAACAGTAAAAGAATCCGGTGCTGCGGTGACTAATCCACTGGTGGACTGGGTGGGTTTCTGGGATGTTCGATTTACCTTTATCCACTAGTCCCATCTTGAGTCTTCATGGTACAGTGGTGTTTAGTCTCCAGAGCTCTTCCTTCCTAATACGGCAAACACAGCCGTCGCTTTCAAGCGGGGTGCTTCTCTTTGGGCTTTTTTTCTCTTTTCCAGTCATGTGCTGTAGGTCTTTCAGCCTAAAGCTAGTACCAAACCTGGTACGCCCACTAGCGGGAGGCTTTCTTTTTGGCTGAGTCAGTCTTAGTCTCAGTCTCAACAAAAAAATAGCACACATTATGAGTTTCTTTTTTTTTATTCGGACCCCTCATCAAGTTGCTAGTCTCGGGACACTACAGCCGACCGTTCCATTGACCGTTACATTGTTTGTATATTTCTTTGTTTGTGATATAATGATTGGTTGAATGCAATCAATGAATACTGTTCATTATTTTGTCCAGGTCCACCTGGTTGTTCGAGTCGCTGTAAAGGCTCTGGTTCAGCTGGATCCTTTTGATCAACTCTTCGTTCTCTTTCGTTAGGGCAATCCCTCCAATCATTGGCGTATTACTTCTTACGATCCCTGCCTCGTTGTATGCTTGGTTCGTGGAGCCTAGTGAGGACTGTAATGGTAAGATTGGTGCATCAGGCCTCACGGGTGTAGGTTCTTGAATCTCTAGTGTTGGTGGTGGAATATTCACTTTTAAGGAGGATTGTGAAGAATTACGTGATGAATTGGTAGTGGTAGTGGTATTGGAGGTTAATGGTTGAGGTTTTGGAAAATTGAAGGATGGGGTTGATGTTTGTTTGTTCTTTGTTGAGGTGAAGCTCACCTTGTTAAAGCTGGATTGAAGACTTTCTAATTTAGATTTGAAAGATGATAGATCCATAGGGTTTGCAATCTCCAAATGTGGTGTCTGTGCTCTGGAAATAATCTGTCCCTGATTCGAATTGACCGCACTCAATGAGTTCGAACTTGAGTTTGAAGAAGCCTTCTTAGCTGATAATTTACTGCTCAAGAAGTCATAACGCTCTTGGAACGTATCAAAGCTTGTCAAACTTTTCAAATCAATAATCCATCTTTTAAATTCTGTCTCTGGTAAGTCCAGATTCTTGAACACCAAAGTTACAGAAGACTTTCCCGGGATGTTCTCTTTCACTTTCAATTGAAACTTGTTCTCAGTGGAATCCACTAGAATGCAATGATCCAATTTAATACTTGAAACAGGGTTCAACCCATGTTTAACCAAATCACCGCTCTTAAATTCATGCAAGTAGTTTAAAGTCAAAATGTAATATCCTTTACTATAAGATTTCAACAACTTGGACTTCTTATGTAAATACCCAGATCTAATCGTCTTGGAAATTATACTTTGGTTGAAAGGGTACACCAAATCAACGATCTTTCTAGCCTTTGGGATATTGTCATCATGTTTTAATTTCAAGAAATTCTTACCATCATCTCTCTTTATGAACTCGTCCCATTCAAAATAGGGCTTTCTGGAAATGACACCCTCATGTAGTTCATTAATCAAATCATTATAATGAACAAAGATTTCCTGAGAAATCATCTCACAATATTTGTTTAACGAATCCTGGATCTCCTTAAATACAATCTTTTCCAATTCCATCGAAGTATTTTGCAAGTTGATGAACGCTTGCTCTAAATAGTTCTCTTGATTCAATTGTCTTTTAATCTGTACCTCCAATTTCAATCTCAACAAGTACGGATCCAAAGGCAACCCCTTACCAGCTTGTAAATTCTTCACGGCATTCATATAATCATCCAAGAATTGCCCCGTAGCAGCGATATCTTTACTCACACTCTGTTTAAAATCATTGTTTAACTCTTTGATCTCTTTAATCTTCATACTTAAATCTTTAGAAAGATCCTCCAGTCTTGGAATCACCATATCCTGTAACTCCAGGGCAATGCCTCTCTGATGCGTAGCCAAGTTTAGATGATATTTCTTTAATAGGACTTGCACGTCTTGGATAGAGCCATTACCAAACTGTGCAAAGAAAGACTGCTTATTTTTATCCTCGGGTGAGGGATCAACCACTTCAACGGAACCATTTGGTTTCAGCAACCGTGGGTTATTATTGACAGGTGTGTGGTTATGCGGTGCTGGGGATGTGGCAGGTGTATGTCCCGTTGATGCATTCCCATCTTTTAAATTTGTGAAGAAGCTGAAGTCGAAGGAATTGGCCACATTGGAATTGATCAAGCTGAATTGATTATTCGAAATGATGATGGTCTTGTAGTAAACTATCAAGGACTTGATCACTTTCCGCCAGAGTTCGAAGCGCCTAGAGATGATCTCTGTAGGTTGGGAGTTGTTAGGGATACGTGAGTGGAAAGGTGATCTGGGATTGGATTTCGGTAAGATGGTTGTGTCTTCCATGTGTGTGTCGGTATCTTTAGAAGTGGTCTCTTTTTGTTTCAGCAATAATAGAGCTATGTGAGTGGTAATATAGTGCTAGGTCTCGACGTAAACGCAATATGGAAAACGAATCAAATGGTAAATCCGTTCTTGTGAAGGCAATTGGTCATTTATAGATAAGTCGTACGGATCTTTGACCCATTTATACATTTCTGGTACAGGAAACACAATTGTTCTAGACCTTCTCGAATTTTCCTCTACAAGAAGCATCTGGGTTGCAATGGAAATAAACTCATTCTTGTACTATACATAAAAGAGATGTCCTCATTCTCGGACCAGTGGCTATCTTAGTACTAATATATATATATATATATCTCACTTCTTCAGATATCAAGGTTTTGGGATCTTTAATGACTTGGAGATCAAGGCACAACCGTGCAAGAAAAACAAGAACACAATTGGATGTAGCTCAATGAAAGAACCTTGGAAGATCTTACCAAATGGGATGTTCCCATTGACCAAGTCCTTGTGCACTAAATAGGCCATGAAACCAACTAACCCCAATGATGTAGGGATAGGTAAACCTTCAAAATACTTGGACTTGCCAGCTAGATCTTTTGGAATAGTGGTAACAGTGACATTAAATCTAGCTAACCTGGTCAACCCACATAGCACAAAGAAACTTAGGATCAACACATCCACGGTGGTCTGAAACCCAATAGCAAAGGCAATTGACGCTGGGGCAACACCGAATGAAATCAAATCAGCTAATGAATCCAACTCTTGACCTAACAACGAGGACTTGTTTCTCAATCTAGCGACTCTACCATCAAAGAAATCAAAGAACAACCCTAGCACAATGAAGAAATGAGCTCTTTGAACGTAATGCGGTTGACCAGTTAAAGTGAACCTCAAACATGAAACAATAGAGTAAAAACCTGAAAACCCATTCAACAAAGTTATGAAATCAGCCATGTGAAGATTTCTTATAAGTGAGAAATGGTACTCATCAGATGTGAACTTCTTGATATCAGTCTCATCAGGTGGATCTAATGGGGCATTATCTAATGAAAACAACGAACTGGTTCTTCTGATCTTTGGTTGGATTACAACTTCATCACCACTTTCACCATCGGTTAGAACATCGCTCGTATCAGCAGCGATCTGAGAGCCCGAGGGAACAGGTTCTTGGATCAAATTGGTGTCTTTAGTGGATGCTTGGGATCTTGTCACCCTTCTAGACATTTTGGATTGAGGATAAGGTATAATTGAGGTGATAAAGTGGATTGGAGAATGAATTAGCAATTGCCATTTTTTGTTTTGGTTTTTTTCAGTGTTTTCGGTGGTTTGGCGAAGATTTCAGCGCCTTCTTCCCTAAACGGGACAGCCTGTGACAATTGGCGAAATGCATGTGACACAAAGCCAGGAACTTATACAAAAAATTACGCCGATTTGAGCCAAAATGATCATAAAGTCGTTAAATTCATAGTAAATGCGGTGGTTTTCTCGCTGGTTTGGAATATCTGATAGCATTTCTATATAGCCTTCTGCGCTTGAACTCCTGGTCCACGAAGAACTCGTTATTTGAGTCAATATGTAGTGGACCATTCAGTCTTAACCCACGATTGTAGAACCACCTCTTGCAATTATAGTCAATGTTCCAAGATTCATCATCAAATCTCCAAGTCTTAGGGCACGCCACTTCTGATAGATCAGTGACACCAGGCGGAGGACGTTGCGATCTTCTGTAGAAATCAGTTTGGTCAAACACTGAGTTGGAAAACATGTAAAACTCCCAGGTTGATGATGTTAACGATTTCTTCCAGATTTCAAACACTTCTAACTGACGCACTTCTGGAGCTTCATCAATGACAATATCTTGCCTCTCTGACTCTTTGACCATCTTATCCAACTCTTTCTTCTTGGGTTGTAATGTCTCGTTCAATCTCTTCACTTTTGGAATAACCTTTGGGTGTATCACTATCGACAGGGCCCAACCGGAAGTAATCAAGATAAATCTCCATGGAATATAAGGACCAATGACAATGAAAAAAAATGTGGAAGTAAACACTGTAAAGAACAAACTAGTTGAATGTCTTTCATCCTTAAAACCAGCCGTGCCATACCAAAAATTCTCAGCTTTGTCATGAAGTTTCAAGCCTTTGGACATAACATTTTGAAGATCTCTCATGTTTACAAAGAATTCCATATTCTTCTTCAACAATTTAGAGCCTGAGTCAGTAGCATCATCCACTTCGGGAACTCTATCTATCATATTCTGCTCAAAGGAATCTTCTTCAATGAATTTATCGAGGTCTTTGCCCTCATGCAAACGAAAAAACTTATCCAGTAACGAATCTCCCCGTTCCCTCACATGAACCAATTCAGGTTTGTTAATTGGATGTCTGTACACGTAGCCTGGAACCATAGCACCGTACAACAAGAGCAACAAGGGCAGCATGAACAAGATACTTGGATTTAGCACCACTAAGGAATATATCACAAGCGCCAATAACGTCAAAGATGGCTGTGTCCAATGGAAGATTCTCAAGACGAAATACTGGGCCTGGAACATCCCACCCAACTTGGCCGTGGACTTTCTCACGTGGGAGACAAACTTGGGCACATTGAGCCTCTCTGTGTCCTTCCGAATTGGGTCATTGATTCTATTTTCAAACTCCTCTTTGTCTGGGAGCGTACCTGGTATAGCATGAAACAACAACTTCTCCAGCAATATGTCCAAGAAATGGTTCTGCTGCCTAGCCATCTTCTTCTCCTGACATCTTTGCTGTTCAAACAGTTCATCACAAACTTCTTCATTCCAGAAAAGCATGCCTTCTTCGTCATCAGTGGTCCCATCACTGGCATTCCCAGCAGTGCTCAACCTGTCTAAACTAGCACCAATCACAGACGCAGCCGTGGCTGCAGCGAGCCTTCTTTTTTGGCCCTGCTGGCCCTGATTCCAGTCCTCTCTCTCGCTGTAGCTTGCAGCAGCACCATAGAGCCTGTCTAACCCGTGAACAAAGGCCTCCTGTAGCTTCTGTGTCATATTCGTGTGGCGTTTTGTGTCAAAAGGTCTTTCTATGGGGAAATTTTGAGATTCTTGAATGTATCAGGATTTCCCACAACAGAGAATTTTGTGAGGCCAACCATTGATACCAATCATCAATAGTACAAAACTTCATACCAGAAGGGTCCTGCTCTACCAGATCAAATTTCAGAAGTCATCATGACCGAGTCCACCAAGACTCTGAGACCATATCATGACCCTTAGACGATTAATGGCGGATACCCTGGCGGTGTTCAAACCAGGAACCAGTGTTATTGATGAACATGGCAACACCATCGCTTCCAAGATCTCACGTACTTCCAACTTCAAACGCTCAGCCTCCAACGCCACGGGCATCGGTGGTATTTACGGTGGTGCTAAGAAAGGCATCAGCAATCGCACGCTGAGGGATATGGCTAAGGTCAATGACTACAATGAAAACATCAAGAGAAACATGTGTTCCGATTTAGACCTTATAGTGAATATTTTGAATGGAACAACGTGGGTGAGTTGATCAAGTCCTTGTTCCGTTCCTTGATGAGCAGTTATGTCAAATCTATTATTGCTCAGCATTTTGAAATCCTTAGGTTGCTGTTGCAGGTTGGTGATTTTAATAGTAATGACGACGTCTCTAAAGAGCTTCAAGATGACAAAGTTGAAAAAACTGCGCCAGTATAACCAGATGTTAAAGATGAATATGGAGCTCAACCTATAGTCAAAGACTCTCAGCCTGATTCTAAGGAATTATGTGTTTTCAAAGAAGCTGCAGAAGAAGAAGAGACCTCACCCAAGGGTGGCTCATCTCAGCTTAAAGAAGCCAGAGCTGAATAGAACGAAAACTCAACAGCAGGTGAGAATGTGAACCTAGAAGACGACGAAGATGACTCTGACATCAAGGAACTATCACGAAGTTCTTCCTCTCACAACTGGCCGCACAGCACAGCCCATGAAGCTGAAAGACTGATCAAAGAACTAGAAGCTGAGATCAACGGTGACGAAGGGAAGTGGAGGAGGAATTTCCAGAAGCTGAAGAAAGAGTTGCACAACTCAAGGATGATCTTTCGAATTAGTTTGACACATTGAGGCCGATGAAGCCAAATCATGATTCTATAATTAAGGAAACCAGCACTTCAGAATATACATCTGTGACAAGTTAAGGGTTTTTTTCTTGGAACTACATGAGTCGAGATACTCCAGGATTACTTCAAACCAATGCGAAGATGCTCTGAATTGGTATACCAAATACCTGTCCTTGACCATGTAAGTCATATACGTAAATTCGAACTGTTGAAAGTGTTGGCGGTCGTTCATGGTGAGAAAGTGTAACTAGTTGATGGGTTTACTTCTTGAATATATTAGTTTGCAGTTGGATATACTCGGTGGCTTTAAACAGTTCATGACATGCTCATATTTATAAGATTAAAGAGTCAATTCTTTTTGAGAAGCATAATTCAAGTTTCAGGCAAGCAATGTGGATTGATCAGACACCAATGGATCACATTCAGCTTGGTGATTGGCTTCCAATGACGAAACTGGCATTGTATTTCAAACCACATTTTGTTATGTACCGACCAAGTTCTTTAAATAATTTTGAAGGGCAACGATTGATGGCAAGCTCAGAGTATTATCAGACTTACCGACAATACAACTTTATCATTCGATATCATGTAAATGCATTTCTGGGCAAGCCTTAGGCACTAGTTGACTGTAGTTCTATGACCTTCCATCCTTCACCTGAGGGATCCTCACTGGTGACAACAGTTGAGCTCGTCTCTTTATCTACCAAATACTTTTTGGCAGCTTCTTGGACATCAATGATGTCGACGTCTAACAATTCTTCTCTTCTCTTCTGTCTCATTTCATCAGTGATACCATGCGTGAACAACGATTGGCCTTCAGATTTGACACTAATTGGGGCATCAACACCTTGGAAGATGGTTAATTTGGCTTCTTCAATATCACGATCAGTCCATTCCGTCTCAATGGCGAATTCCCCCGCTGACTTAAAAGTTTCCAAACTCTTAAATGAATCAGGATCTCTGTATGAGTAATAACTGAACAGACCATCCAAGGCACTGTATGTAGCACCACCACCATATGCACCACCTTTCTCACGGATCTCACGATGTAAGTACTTGAAAGTCAACAGGTTAGATAACAGCTGTAGTTTGGCACCGTCTTCATGGGTATATGGGACACCTCTCAAAACAGAGGATGAATAACCAACTTGGAATGGTAATTTGATGATGTTCTTTTTGGAGGAGAAGAAAGGGTATTGGGATGCAAGTTCAGTAGAAGGAGCTTCAGTTGATGGTAATTTGGCAATGAATGATGAGATCAACTTTTCATTCTCAATGACAGATGCTTCATTTGATATTATTGAGAATCTTAGCTTGTTAGAATCAACCAAGTAGAGTTTTAATTCTTCAAGTTTGTCAATGATATTGGATTGGAAAGAAGCATCGTCTTGGATCCAGATGGATAGTTTGTTCAAGAATTGCAATTGATTGATACCGCTCAACTCTTCACTTATAGCCTTGGCACCAGACAATGAGGCACCAGCAAAGTTTCTTGCGTACGAGTGACCACTGTCGGCAACACTACCGATATTGTTAGAGGATAATAATCTGATCAGAGTGGCAAGCTTGTCCTTGTTGTTGAAGTTGGTGTTCAGTAGTAAATTCTCCCAAATCTCGTATATGTGGCTTGTGTTATTGTTCAAAGCGACACCGTTAAAGTTGAAAGTTAGCTTTGTAGATAAGTCAGTTGGAGAAGAGTGGACACCAACAGAAGCAGATAACCCACCAGTATAGAGTTTGATTTGGTCTTCAATGTCAGCCATGGATTGTGATTCAGTACCCAAGTTAGTCAAGGCATCAGTGAATAACGACAAATATGGGTATAAGTGATATGGAACATCAATTTCACGACTGGCTCTCAAGTATGTTAGACCATTGGTATCAACAATTCTTCTTTGGATAGTGGAGCCAGTAGCTGTTTCACTGAATGAGACAGGGAACACTTTAGCTTCCTTACCAATGTCTCTGATTTTCAAAGTTGGCAATGAACTCAAGTCTTCAACTTCAGCTTGCTTCTCAGCTAGGAATTTACCACGTTCAAAGATCACTTCCTTGTCTTCTGGCTCAAGTTGGTCTAGTTTTTTCTTCAGTCTGGCAGCTTCCTCAGTCTTAACATCTTGCTCATAAGTTTCTGATGGTTCCATGATAAATTTGAAACTCGGTTTCTCTAGGAAGTATTTCTTTATCAAGTTTTCAAATAGCCCACCTTTCTTATAGTCTTCTCTGAATTGGGCCAGGATGTCATCCCAAGCTAAGACATTGAATGTATCAGTTTCATTGACCCAGCCTGGCAATAGGCCATATAGGATGTTCATACCGAAATCAGCCTTCTGGTCCTTCTTACCCAGTTCTAATTGATGAATCATAGCTTCTATCTTAGTATCATTGAAACCAGTTTCAGCAAACTTCTTGAATACATCATTAACAGCAGTCTCCAATTCATCGATCGACTTCAGACCTTGAAGGCCAACAGTGAATAAATTGGCAGCAGTTTGGGAATCCATACCTGAGTTCACTGAAAAATCATCGCCTAGACCACATTCAATCAAAGACTGATATAATGGGGAGGAGTGACCGTCGGTAAGCAAATTAGCCAGTAATTTCAAACAAAAGGTTTCATAAACATTCTTTGGTTCACCACATTTCCAAGTAATGGATGCTTTGAGTTGTTTGTCTGGGGGAGCCATAGGGTCAACCGGACCTTTCACAGTGACAATTTGTGACTCAGTTAATTCAATTGGTTTCTTGACTTGGTTCTTAATGGATCTTTTACCGAAAGGGACGTACTCTTTGTTCAAGTGTTCTAATGTCTCAGCTAATGGAAGGGAACCATACGTGTAAGTTCTGGCATTTGATGGATGGTAATGAGCAGAATGGAAGTCTAACAAGTCTTCATGAGTTAGATCGGTAATTTTCTCGGGATCTCCACCAGAGTTGTTCAGGCTTGGGTAAATAGCTTCTTGATATTTGATCCAGAATAGATATGAAGAATTGGAAACTTGACCTTTCATTTCGTTGTAAACGACACCTTTGAAAGTAATTGGTGATTCTTTATCTTCTGTGATTTCATTCTCTAATCTCCAGCCCTCCTGGTAAAAATCTTCCTTCTTCAATAGTGGGTTCAAAGTGGAATCAATATAGACACTTCTCAAGTTCTCAAAATCCTTTTCGTTGGTGGTAGCGAATGGGAAGAAAGTGTAATCACGATCCGTCATAGCATTCATGAAGTTGGATAGGGATCTGTTCAGCATTTTGAAGAAGGGATCTCTAACTGGGTACTTGTAGGAACCGCATAACGTTGTATGCTCCAAAATGTGTGGGACACCAGTCTTATTTGGTGGGTTGGTCTTGAAAGCGATTGAGAAAACACTATTCAAGTCATCTCTTTCGATATGCATATGCGACGAGCCGGTCCTGGTATGCTGTAAGTCAACAGCGGTTAAAGATAGCTCTGGAACTGGCAACACTCTCTTGATCTCATAGCCATGGATGGAAGAGCCTACGGGGTATCTTCTCAGACTTTTGACCTGGTTGTACTTGGAAGCGAACCTCTTCAGCGAAAAGTTGGCACCTGTCGTCTTCTGAGCGTTGGATCTGATAACTTTCAACATCAATTCACTGCTTCTGGTTGGTATTATTATCGTCTATGATTATCAATGCCATTGACTGTTTTTCAATAGTTGGTCCCAGAGCCGGGTAAAGTTCGCGGAAGCCTAAAATTTTTTATTGCCACTTATAAAAAAACCAAACATTGAGCACAACCTCAACCAGTGTTCTTCCTCCCATCTTAAACACAAGAGGCAATATTAAAATGGCTGAACAAGAAGAGTTATCCGAAGTCAGAATCTTCGTCAGACCACTACCATTCGACGCTCAGGAGCAAGAGCTGAGAGACTACTTTGGTGCTGCTGGTGAGTTGTCCGCTGTTATCATCAACCAAGGTTACGGTTTCATTGAATACGCTGAAGCTGAGCAAGCCAAGAAAGCCGTTGAAGATTTCAACAACACCGATTTCCTAGGTGGTCAAATCCAGCTAGAGTTTGCTAGAGCTCAAAAGAAGAGATTCAGATTGTTGGTCAAAAACATCCCAGAAGGTTCGAACTGGCAAGATCTAAAAGACTTTGCTGCTGACAAAGGTTTCGATGTCACTTACGCTAATGTCTTTCAAAGAGAAAACGACGGTACCGGTGTCATTGATGTTGCCACTGAAGAAGAAGTTGAAAAAGCTGCCGTTGAATTGAATGACGTTGATTTCAAAGGTGCTCAACTATCAGTTGAGAGAGATCCAAACCCACCACCTTTAAGATCAGGTCCAAGACGTGGTGGCTTTGGCGGTCGTGGCGGCTTCGGTGGCCGTGGCGGTTATGGTGACAGAGGTGGTTTCCGTGGTGGTAGAGGTGGTTTCGGTGACAGGGGAGGTTTCCGTGGTGGTAGAGGTGGTTTTGGTGACAGAGGTGGCTTCAGAGGTGGTAGAGGTGGCTTCAGAGGTGGTCGCGGTGGTTTCGACAGAGGTGACAGAGGTGGCTTCAGAGGCGGTTATGACCGTGATGACAGAAGAGATTTCAGATCCAGAGATGACGGTGACAGAGGTTACAACAGAGACAGATCTCCAGGTAGATATTGAATCTAATTTGATGTCTCAACGTTGTATATCAACTCGACCAACTCGACCCCGGCTTCTAACTCCTTTTTTCTTATATATGTTGCCTTTTTGTATTTGCTAGAATTGTGTTTTGTTGTTTCCCATGGACTCCCATGAATGTCAAGAATTTTAATGATTGTGTTATTACTGAGAGAATGTGAAGGAATGAATTTACTTTAACTGATTTACTTTTATTTTATAGTGTTTAAACAATGAAGGAGCCCAGAGATGAAATAATCCAGGTGTTTTCAAAGAATTTTCTTTAAAGGATAAAGAGCATGTTTAACCATATGTGAATTGTTTGAATTGTAACCAAAGTGTGTCCCAGAAGGATCATAGAATACTATAGGAAGAAGAAAACATGCCCTTATGAAGTGCTAATATTGGTATTACTGTTTTGTCAATCGTCGAGCAATCATGGCACAGTGTTTATAGAAGTTTATAGACCTTCATGTGCGATATCAAACGTGGAGATGATATCATTGACTCTTTTTGCATCCAGATTCTGAATGCAATTTCAATACTACGGTATACTCAGCCATGATGACTACAAGCCGATGTAGAGAGAGGCCGAAACAACTCTATATGATTACATATATAACAGCTATGTGATTCATGATCTCCAACCAAACAACAACTTGCTCAAACGTTCAAATTTCTCATTACTCAACTCATTCTCATCCAAAGAACCTAATCTCTTGAATTCATCGATAACTTGTAATCCAACTTGAGCATTGTATTGAGCAGCAGCTCTGATAATGTCGTATGGACCTACATACTTAACAGCAGCATGTGGTTCTTCGTCTAGAACGACGACAGCAGCTTTCCCAACACTAGTACCAAAGTTGAAGAAATCAGCTGGTTGTAATGGGTTCAAAAAGATGAAAGGAGATAAACCAATAATGACAAAAGCATGAATAATACTGGTCCAGTTAATCATGGATAATGTGCCTCTCTGATCTCTCAAACCAACTAAGCGGCCAGGTCTTAATATGATTAATTCTGCGAACTTCAAGGCAATAATATCTCGTTCAGTAGCAGCTCTCATGATGACTCTTCTTTCAATCAACTTTGGGATAGCATAACCCAATTTACTACAACTGGTTAGGACAAAAGTGTTAGCTCCGGCATCTTTAGCAGCTTGAGCGATTTGAACATTCAAATTATGTGTAACCAAATAGAATTCTTCAGCAGTAACGGATAGTTCTGGGGCAAACAAACTTCTAGGTCTAGCCCCTAGTGAGGAGAAAACTACCTTTACGTTCGGAATTTTAGCAATAACATCTGGCCAAGCTGCAGCTTCTAAGTTCTTTTGAATGACGTTTGGACGTTGCGGATCAATAATATCTCTTGATAGTACGTATATGGTTTGATTCTCGGTAGCGACTCTTGAAAGGGCCTTCACAAACCTAGAGCCTGTCAGCCCAGTGGCACCAACGACAATGATACTTTCAGGGTCTGCAGTAATAGTTGGATCAATTTGAGGAGGCAGATCAGATATGACTGGATTGATATTTTGTTGTTCAAGTTGAGGAGGTTGTTCAGTTTGAGGTTGGATTTCAACGGCGGGGCGCTCAGACTCTGTTTCAGACATTTGATAGCAAATAGTTGTGACAATCGTTATAAGTCGAGACTAAGGACAGAAGCTGTCTCAAATCACATTTATATTTCAGAATGAGTTTTGTAGCGTTCTGAGCGGCCTGGACTCAGATCAATATTGTGGTTTCCAAAAAGTGACACAAAAGTTTATACAGCAGATCTGACCAAAAGCTGGAACAAAGCAAAATGTCTTTCCAGGATAACACAGTCCGCTTGTTTACACTCTGTTCATCTTGCTATCAAGCCTCAGAATTGCAAAGCTTTCATGGACTCGGACTTGGAAACGCAGTCAACCTCAGAAACCTCACAGTTGAACGTTTTGGTAGTTGGTGGTAGCGGTTTGGTTGGTTCAGAATTCGTCAAAGAAGCACAGCAGAGTACTCAAATCAATACAATCACAGTATTATTAAGGAGACCAGTTGATTATTTCAATGATTTGGATAAGGTCAATATTATTGTTGCCAAAGATTCAGCGAACTGGGGCAGAATCGTTGCAACTCTGGATCCCAAACCAGATGCCGTGTTTTCAGCATTGGGAGCCATAGCTGGAACACGAGGCACCAACGAGAGTCAAAAGCAGGTGGACCATGACCTGAATTTATGTATTGCCAAAGCGGCGAAGCTTGCAGGGGCTAAAGTGTTCATGGTGGTTACCAGTTTCAACAACGGATTGATTAGCACAGTGTTCCCATATTTCAGAATGAAACAGCAAGTCGAGGACACCATTGAGCAGCAGTGCTTTGACAGATTGATCATCCTAAGACCAGGACCCATCGTGGGTGACCGTTCTGGTGTCAACAGGAACCAACCTCCTCCTTTCACCGTTGCTCTAACCAGTCTGATAGCACAATGGACATACAACACCTGTCCGGGGTCCCTGTTGGGGTGGCCAATCAAAGCCAGCGAGATAGCACAGTCATCGGTTTATCTACTGGAGACACATTCTTCCATTCCGGGCAAGAAAGTTGCCACCAGCGAGGAAATGTTTAGTTTATCAACTGCTTTAGATGCCATCTGAAATTAGGTAAACATGAAAAAAGCAAATGTAAACATTGATACACTCTTGACACACGTAAAATCAGAACTATAATAAAACACACGAGATGACGCGTTTGGATGACTTGAAACAAAACCAGGAGTCTCTTCAACATGAAAGTGAGTGGGGATTGATGGCCTAATTAAGATGGAATAAAAGAAGAACAATTGGTACTAACAATGAACAGTTGCAGAACTCCAGAGGCATAAAGCTGACTTGTTGAAAGAGATAGAGAAGGTGCGTCGAAAAGACCAATCCTTTGACACATTCAACCATTTGAAGCAGCTCCTCCAGTTGCAAAATGAACATAACAGGACCAACGAGCCCGCTAAGGTAGTGAGACAGTCTGGTCCAAAGAGACAGAGACTCGATGATGAGTACCCGATCCCAGAACCTGTCCAACATGAGTTCTTTGACAACTCTATCTCTCAACTGATGACCAAGGGACTAACGGAACAGCCAAAGGGGAAAGCTGTGGTACCCAATGACCCCGAAATGGCTGATTGTGTGCTTCTTGAGAATGTGTACAGAATGTTTGGTATAACTGCCTTCCCATTGCAAAATCCATCAAGAGGCACATCCGATCTTCTTGGTATTAGAATTGAGATCTTTAATGGCACAGAGTTGAAGTTTGAGACTCCTCACTACTTGGTCCTCCAAAGGTGCAACAAGACCGGGAAGTGGGATATCTTCAAGCATACAATCCCTATTTTTGTTCAAGTTCATAAATTGGCTACTGAATTTGATGGGTTGTCTGATTATACCTTGTTTAATTTCCTACGTGCATTGAGGTTAAAACTACAGAAAACTTCCACTAATCATCAAATTGTGGAGCATATTCAAGCTTCTTTATCAAACAATGTGAAAAATCTTGAGAAAGATCTTGCCTTGGAAACATTGAAATTTGACCTCAACATTAGTAGCTCAAAGATCCATGTCCTTTTGAATCTAAGCCTTGATGATATAGAATCATGTCACCTTGAGTCCTCTGACTTCACTGACTCTGAAAGGCGAAGAATCTCCGCTGTACTTAAAGGCAACATCAAAAACTTTGAAAAGAGATTGAAAGACGTCATTTACAGCTTATCCGATCAATAATGAGAATGTTTTATCATGAGATCAAGTGTTTTTGTAGTTGAGGAACGTTAGGGATCAAGAAATAGATGATGGAAGGTGTGAAATGACCCATTATTAGACCCATGGCAATTTCCTCGTATGTATGATAAAACACAGACGTTACTGTCAAAATGAACGCCCAGATGACCAGCGTGGCCAATATGAGCCACTTCCATAAGTTTACAACATCCATGGTGCTCCAATCGTCAACTGTATCATCTTCTGAATATAAGAATTGGTACTCTTGAATATTGACTCTATGGAACAAAGCCAGTTCATTCCAAAGAATTAAGCTCAATGTAGTCAAGAAACAGAAATGACCAGAGACGTCAAACCCACCTTCCCATTTCCCATATACGCGACAAACCTCAGCAGAAGTGATCACCTCGATCAATTGTTCAGATGACACTAGACAGAAACCTTCCTTCAAATTAACCCAAGTGCCATTATAACTCATGCATTCGGCCAATGACTTGCATTTCGCACCTATTGAATCTGCAACAACGGGTTCAACCGTGCATTGACCGCCAGTGTGAATGAAGAGTAAGTCAATGAGGAAGAAGATGAAATGCAGTGAAACGATTTTAATGACGTATTTAACAAAATACGGCTTGAATTGAGTGAGCACCAGAGCCTTAATTCTACCTAGGTTCAAATCTTTAGGGAGACTATTGATGACTTGTGTTATGAAGAGTCCAAAGAAGAGCACACTGAATATCAGATTTCCCTTGTATGCAAACACTTGGTTGATGTCATTCTTGGATGAGATGTAGTATGAAGTGGATTTAAAGATCTCTAATTTGGCTTCACTAGAAAAAGCACGGATTATGATTCCTAAGAGAACAATAGATGGGTAGATATAGTAAAAGTCTTTGTTGGAGAGCACTTTAGAAACAATCTTGTCCAGTGTGGTCGTCATGGCTATGTCTAATGTGTGGAGCAATTGGTTGATTAATGTGGGGCAAGAAATAGCCTCTTTGAGAAGGGGAAAGAGTCAGTGTCAGTGAAGGCTGTCACAGTCCGGTGTGAGTGAGTGAGTGAGTGAGTGAGTGTGTGTGTGTTGTGGTAGATGAGGACGAAGAGTCGGCCGTAGTAGGCAGCTTATTTCCAGTGGCGATATTAACAGCTAGTAAACGTGGTAACATATAAACAAAAATTTCAGTTACATCATTAATTTATAAAAGGTCGCGCGCGATACAGCTAAAAATAAGCGGGTAACTGCTTAGAGTTCAGTTCATAAACGCCACCCTGTTAAGCAGCAGATACACTGTTACGGGGATCGCGTAGCCAATCAGGAGACCTATAACCTTCTCTGCAAAAGTGTGGTAAAAAATTGCAGTCGCCAGCAGCACAGAGGACCAGATAATGACTAAAATCAGCGTGCAGGCTAGAATTATGGTATAACATAGATAGATGAACTTGGTCTTTGAGTCTGTGCTTGTGAAATCCTCCAGCTCAAATAGTTCAGAGGTGGAGATTGAATTGTGGAATTCCCAGATCAATGATAGACTGTATGCTATCAGTGAGAAGTAGTGACCTGAAAAGTTGAAACCATCACCACTGTCCCCTTTAGTCTGATCGAGTACGAAGGCCCTTAGATAGAACACAATACCAAGCAGGAAGAATGTCGTTAGATACCTTAGTGCAAACCCCTTTACGACTAGTAGAGCTCTTGTTGATTTGGACTTGAAATCATTTCTAGTCGTGGCAGTAGACGGTAAGATAGTCTGATACTTGGACTTCAAAAAGTCCTTTAGCAC
Source organism: Taiozyma onychis (assembly GCA_030582435.1). Classification (NCBI taxonomy): domain Eukaryota; kingdom Fungi; phylum Ascomycota; class Saccharomycetes; order Phaffomycetales; family Wickerhamomycetaceae; genus Taiozyma; species Taiozyma onychis. The sequence goes on from JAKTWU010000250.1 coordinate 36,511, forward strand.
CTTCCCAAAAAGAATCATCAGGTATAGAACACTGAACAGCTCAAATCCGTGCTCACCAAACACCCTGTTTAAGATGTTCCTTTCATTGACAAGCGAGGCATCTCTCCACTTGTCCAAAAGTGAGTCTGGTATGACAACCTTTAAGAAGAGACCTGATAACAGCACCAATGGGAACCAGACAAAATGGAGCAGGTAGTTATCTACAAAGTTGTCAATGACCCAGGAGTTTGACTGCAGGAGTGTGATCATCTCTGTGTATCTCCTTTAGAACTTTGAGCAGCTCTTAACCCCGCTTGACCCTTTAAACAATACAGGGTCTTCCTGATCTTTGACACATTTCCTGATTCAGATTAACAAAGACACTTGATTTCCGCGAACTCATTCTATGTGAGAGTGTCTATACCAACTACCGGATTACCTAATCCAATGGACCGGCTAACACCTTGTAGGATGGGTTAAGTAGTACAGGTTTGGTGGATAGACAGATAGAACTGTGTGTTCTATTATGATATGTATCGTATACAAAGAGAGGGAATCTCTGGTAAAGTACGTCGCCAAAAGGTAGATCCGGTGTAGGGTTACCCGGAATACCTGACATTCTATACTGTATCCTTTCTTACACAATCGCACGTGACTCTGAGCGTTGTGCCCTCTTCACTAACCACGAACAGACCCAATAATTAGTAATACTCTTGGACTTCTCCTTCCCTTTCGTTTTCTAATGCTTTCTGGTTTATTTGTGTCAGTTTTAACCTGCTTGGAGTTCCGTGGTTGTATATAAGACAGGAAATAACACCTCGAATAAGTACCTCATCGCACCTGATATACGGAAAGCCATAGTTCCCCAAAATTGCCAGATACCATCATATCCCGTTTCAAAGACCACTATATCTCAATTAGTAAGACACTTGGTTCACAAAAGACGTAAACTTCATTGCATCAACAATCCAGCATCGTTCTTAGTTCCTCCAACTCACCCTGACGAAATCAAATCATGCTTCTAAGATCACACATCACAAAACAGTGTCTCCAGAGACAAGCGAGATCACTGCTCTCCAGATGCATCACCACATCAAAGATCAAGAGGGCACATGGTGCTGCCACTGCTGAATCAACCACTCCAAAGGGTATGGCCTTCCCCTGCCTCGATCAACTAGATCAAAAGACCAACCAACTGTCGACCCATTTCATCAACGATTCCAGCATAAAGACCAATGAACTTCCTGAGCCAGTGTATGCCAGGGTACAATCAGGGTTCAAAGTCTACAATAGTAAACAACCTTTATTTCTAGACTACGGTGGTGCCCTCCCGGAATTCCAAATCGCTTATGAGCACTGGGGTACATTGAATAAAGACAAATCTAACATGGTTCTACTACATACTGGCCTATCAGCCTCATCCCATGCAAAGTCACAACCAGAGAATGAAAAGCCAGGCTGGTGGGAAAAATTCATAGGTCCAGGCTTACCATTAGACACTGACAAGTATTTCATAGTATGTACGAACGTCATTGGCGGGTGTTATGGTTCTACTGGCCCATCTTCAGTTGATCCATTAGACGGGGAAAGATACGCTACAAAGTTCCCAATTTTGTCCATCAATGATATGGTAAGAGCACAAGAGAGATTAGTCCGTGAAGAACTAGGTGTTGAGAAACTGTACGCTAGCGTTGGTTCATCAATGGGTGGTATGCAATCGTTGGCATATGCTCAAGAATTCCCAGAACGAGTTGGAAAAGTCGTGTCGATTTCTGGCTGTGCTAGATCTCATCCATATTCTATAGCGATGCGTCATACACAGAGACAAGTGTTGATGTCAGATCCAAACTGGAAGCGTGGATTCTACTATGATTCTGTCCCACCTCACGTTGGTATGAAATTGTCAAGAGAAATTGCTACTGTTAGTTATAGATCGGGTCCTGAATGGGAAATCAGGTTTGGCAGAGAAAGAGCAAGTCCTGATGAATCACCAGCATTGTGCCCTGACTTTTTGGTTGAAACATACTTAGATCATCAAGGTAATAAGTTTTCTTTGGAGTATGATCCAAATTCATTGTTATACCTCTCAAAAGCCATGGATTTATTCGACCTTGGTCATCAAAATAGATCTAAAGCCTCTGTAAAAAGAACCAAGTCAGAAGCGATTATGGCAGAAGAGAAGATTTTCCGCCGTATTGATCCATCAGAGACTTGTCCTGCTGCCGAAAGAGATGAAAAGAAGATTAGAAGACGCTCACAAACGAAGGAAGAATCAGATTTAGATTTGTTAGAGGGTTTGAAACCTATGGCCAACAAAGACGTGCTGGTCATTGGTGTCAAGTCAGACATTTTATTCCCACATTGGCAGCAATTGGAGATTGCCCAAAGATTACAAGAAGGTAATGTCAAGTATCACGGAGGCGATGGGTCTAATATCAAGCACGTTGAACTTGGTGAAGAAATCAGCGTGTATGGTCATGATACATTCTTGTTAGACCTTGAACATGTCGGTGGTCCAATCAAAAGATTCTTAGGTTAGCAGCATCCCTATTCTACACTTCATTTCTTCTCGTTATATACAAGAATTTTATTATTCAAACTATGTTCGTATCATGTCTTTAAACAGCAGCTCTATCAATAGCCTTCTTCATAGCTCTCAATTCCTTTAATGATTTGGTCTTCAAGATCTTCTTTTCCTTACGTTTCTGTTTACGTTCTTCTTCTTGAACTGTCTTGGATTCCTTGACCAAGATTCTGTCACCATACATCTTGAACTTTTGCATATATCTTCTGTCCATGTTGAATTCAGCGTGCACAATGTGGTCAGTTAGGCCCAATTTGTTGATGGTGTAATAGTATCTTTCAGCATCGTCTCTCTTCAAATACCTTAGGATCCTTTGTCTCTTTTGGACTAGCATTCTTAGTAATCTAGTGTTTTTGAAATCTTTCTTGTTTTCTTGACAATGCTTGTATATATGGTGTATTCTGATGGTTGCAACAGCAGCTTGTACTTCACTTGAGCCAGTATCACCCTCAAATCGTTGGAACTCTTCTTTAGCTAACTTGACTTTCAATTTCAATATATCCTCATCCGATCTGTTTCTCATACTTAGAATACGACTTACAGCTTCCCTTTGTGTTTCTGAAGTTTCATTAATCAGGTCAGCAGCATGTTTGTTTTTGATTGATGCTTCCTTAGCACCGTATAGTAACTTGTCAACTTCGTTTTGTTCATAAAACCTCCCCAAGACATTTGGTTCTTGGACTTCAGCATCCAATCTCAATAGGAATGGATTGTTGGAAATACCAAGCACTGGATCAACAGTGTTATTCTGCTCCGTAATATATCTTTGTCTCAGTTGGTTAACCTCTTTCTTTTCTCTAGATTTTAGTTTAAGAATGGATTTTTTACTATATGCGGCGAATGTTGTGCTGAAAAGACGAGCGGTTGGGACGCCAATCGGGAATGGCGCTATAAGTCTCCCTAGGTGGGAGGAAGATCTCAAGAACATTGCTGATGGATGCTAAATTTCGATGTCAGTGCGTATGCTCTTTGGTTCAAAAAAAAAAAAACGTTGAAAAATTAAAATCAGTTCCGAGGATTTTTGAGTCGGAGGTATTACCGAGATGGTAAGGGGCGCATAGATGCTAGGTTGATTGTTGACGTGACAGAGAGATAAAGGACTACTAAATAACTCTAGTATCATGCGCAAGAATGAGAGGGGACGTCTAATTTAAGGTTTCGACAAGTGATGGGACCAACTTGCTAGCTTTTAACGCAGTGATGGTGAGAAGTGAAGCAAACGCATAAAATTCTGACTTTGTAGCAGCAACAGCACCAAATAGTTGATTGGTATCTATGGTCTGATCTGGAGCGGTGCGCGTAAATGAGTAGATAACAATGTCACTGTCTTGACCAGCGAAGGAAGTCGATGTGCTTATCTTCGGAGTGTGGTCTAATTTGGCTTTTGCAATGTCTTTCAGCAACAACTCTTGACCCAATGATGGTGTAAGTATGGCGATGGAGCCAGTTTGCTTGCCATCAGCGACCAGTTTTCTATAGAATTCAATGACAGCTTCACCTTCTTTTACATTTTGATAGAATCCAGGGATGTTCTCGGTTTCATCACCCTCTGATCTCAACAGCATCATCACGCCATCCATAGCTGATTTGTCAATTGTGATATTAACAAAGCTAGAAAGTAGATCAGTGACTCTTTTAGATCTGTTGTGTAGGTACCTTAGCTGCTGATATGGGACCTTCTGTTCAATCAATCTTCTTATCAAAGATAAGTCACTATTGTTAACAGAACCGACTTCGCTTTGAGGATGGTTGTTGTCACCTAGGGTCTGGCCATCAAGAAGAACACTGGGTTCATTAGTGGCAAAGTGCAATATTGGAAACAGCACTTCGTAATCTTTCAGCTTTTCAGCTTCCGTGAAAATGATTGAACCAAATGATAATCTTAAATCTTTGAACTTGGTAGGCTGCTTCAACAAATCATCAATGGTTATACCGACGACTTTAGCAGTACTCTTCAATAAATAATCTGTAGATTCAGTCTCTGATTTGAGGTATGACAACCCTCTAAGGCCATGGATTCTCTCAAATACGGCCCATATTGACGTATAGTGACTGACAATGGCCTCTCTTGTTTGTTGTAATGAGGAGCCTTCAGTTGAATTGAAATCAAGAGCAGCAAAGGGGTATAGTTCAAGAACAGCATCTGAAGTTTCCAAGAGTTTCAAGCGCTCTAAAAAGGAAGTCCACTTAGGGACAATGTGATATCTGAAGAAGCTTTCAGCAGTCTCAGGGTCGTTACCATAAGCACCATCAACGCCTAACATAAAAGCAAACTGATCAACCTTCTGGAGCAAGCTAACGAGTTCAGCCCTGGTTCTTTCCAAAGAAAGAATGAGACCTTGGTGATCAGATAAGCTGGTGATTGAGTTGCTATCATTGTGGCCCAATATCTTGTCTAACCCACTTTTAGTTTTGCTAATAACCAAGAGTTTTTGCGAAGATTGACTTCTGTTGTGATTTTTTATAATTTCTTTGATTACAAGTGATTTTCCAGCGCCGTTCAAGCCATCAATCAAATGTAAGCCTGGAAAGTTCGAGTCAACAAGAGCTCTCACCTGTGGTCCTGATAAGACCAATGAGCTAACGTTGCCATCGAATGGCTTGACAAACAGCTTTCCGTCTTCAAATGTGATCGAGTCAATAATAACTGTTTGATCATCAGTTTCAAGTATACTGTTGTCGTCAAGTTTCCTCTTCTTGTTAAGATTTTCTCCCACTTGTACCATCAGTTCAGGGTAGGCTTCTTTCAATGATCCTAATGATACATTACCATCGGGGAACTTGCATGTGTGTCCTTGGCTAAATGAAATACTTGGAACTGCAGCAGCAATATCACCGTAGCCCAAAAGAACGTCAACCAACCATTCTGGTAACTGTGAGTCTGCCTCACCGGTGTTGCATTCTTCTTGGATAGTCTTTAACCCGGCAATGGACTGTAACGGCACGTGATAATTTTTCAGATGGGAAGGTAGCTTAATCAGAATATTGAAATCAATATCTCTGAGTTGCTTAATATCGTGACTACCTGGAAAAGACACTGTAAGGGTGAAGTTCTTGGAGTTGTTACTCGTCTTTTTGGAGTTGTTGTTGTTATAGATGCCGTTGATAACACCAGAACGGAGATGCTTCAGACCATGACTTTTCAAACCAGGAGCGGACTTATCCTTCTCCACTAACTCAGCGAAGAACACAATATCACCCTCTGATAAGCCGTTCCATTCAGGGACTGCAATATCAGGGGATGTGCCAAGCTCCACCTTCACACTAGCTCCAACTTTCAGTTTAAATCCACTTGATAAATCACCATTCGATTGTTGAAACTTCACATCTTTGATTTTAACACCATGTCTACTATTACCATTCAACTTAGACTGATTCTTTCTCTTCTCAAATCTGGCAATAGTTCTTTCAACGTGTTCGGATATTGCACCAAAAGAATCCAACTTTCTCAAATGGTAGCTCCTATTTATAAGGTCATTGATGGAAAGGTACTGCGGTCCCAACCTTACCCCAACGCTATGATTCGACTGTATTACTTTGCTTAGTGTGTTTTCATCTGGATACACCGATTCTAATTTCAAATTGGCATGTATATCTAAAGGGGGAGCAATGTAGGCCATCACTGAGTCAATCTTCGACTCAAAAGATGTACCATCTATAGTAGTGATACCAATATCCATGAGAAGTTCATCTAGTGAGCCTGAGGTTATCTTTTTCAGTTCAGTTGTTAGAAATGACCTCTCCTGTAGTTGTGTTGAGGTTGCTTCGAGTAAGTTGACCAGTTCCTTATCATGTTTCCTGAAACAGACAGCCAAAAACTGGTTCACTCGAGCAGCATGTCTCTCCTGTAAGAGTTTAAAGGTAATCTCCTCACCTGTGAATTCGTCAATTGGAAAGTTTAAGAAGTACTTCAACGATTCGACTGAGTTCCAGATAGCCACACTGGCATTGACTCTTCTTTGAGCAGCAATGAGCAGACCACCTTGATCAATCAAGGTTTTGAGAAATCTTCTAGTCGGCAATTGTGATAGCACAGTGCTGACAAAGTTAAGAATATCAGCGGCAAACATATTGAGCTCCTTGTCATTGGTTTGAGGCAATTCTTTGAAGGTGATGATTAGATTTCCGACCCAAGAGAATAGCAAATGAGTGGTGATTTTTTCCCTACCAGAAAGTCTGTTGTATTCCTCAAATTCTCTGTCAAATGCACTCTTCATCTCATCTTTAGATGACGATATTACTTTTTCAAAGGTTACGTTCTTCCAAGTGAGGATAGAAAACATCGGAGCCAAGGACTTTCTTGTGATTGGGTCTCTGATATTTGATGCCAGGGCACTCACAGTGTTCACCACTAACGACTTTCTCTTGTAATCTGTGGTCTTCTTTTCAAGGAATTGGTTAAGCCTGGTTAGGAGCATCAGAAGTTTTTCTTGACTCTCAAACGTAAGTGAATAGCCTCTACCAATGATGAACGTTATGAGGATGGATATCAGCTGAGTCTCATTATCCGTTGACTTGATTCCGAATTGTGGCCATAATCTTTCCTCGAACAATTCCCTTACTCCTAAAACAAAGGTCTGATCTAGACAGTTGTGATCATCAAGAAGGTCTAGAAGTGTTTCAATCACCTTCGGAGTGATCTTTTTACTGAGATCTCCCTTAGAAGAGAGAACCTTATGTATCTCCTCTTCAAACTTTGTCATAAACAACAACACCAAAGTCCAATAGTAAACAAAGCGGTTCTCTAAGTATATGTCAAAAACGGAAACGAAGCGTATACACTTCAAAACTTTAGAGTGATCAAGTGTATTTCCGACCACAAACTCACGTGATGCGATGAGCCCTCGTATTTGGCGAATTTTGTTTCTAAAAATTTTTTTGTTACCTGAAAAAATGTGCATAGAGAAGACCGTCTCTCAATTCAAGCATTCAATAGAAGTCGAGTTAAGGCATAAGTGGAACTATATCACACCTAGTTTTACTTTAACACATAACATTTACCCCACTTAGCTTTTGTTTAATACTTAAATACTCGATATGAACAGAGGTAGAGGTGGTTTTTCCAGCCGTGGTGGTCGTGGTGGTTTCGGCGGTGGTAGAGGTGGTTTCGGTAGACCATCTGCTCCACAAGGTCCACCAGATTCCGTGCAAGAAGTCGGTGCTTTCGTCCACCCAGTCGAAGGTGACATTTTCTGTCGTTCCATAAACACTAAGATCCCATACTTCAATGCCCCAATATATCTAGAGAACAAGACCCAAGTTGGTAAAATTGATGAAATCTTGGGTCCACTAAACGAGGTCTTTTTCACCATCAAACCATCTGAAGGTGTCCAAGCTACTTCATTCAAAGAAGGCGACAAATTCTACATAGCCCCAGATAAATTACTACCTATTGAAAGATTCCTACCAAAACCAAAAGTCAACGGTCCAAAACCAGCTAAGAAGAGGTCTGCTGGTGGTCGTGGTGGTGCTCGCGGTGGCTTTGGTGGCCGTGGTGGTGCTAGAGGTGGCTTTGGTGCCAGAGGTGGTGCTCGTGGTGGCGCCCGTGGTGGTTTTGGTGGTAGAGGTGGCTCCAGAGGTGGTTTCGGTGGTGGTTTCGGTGGTGGCCGTGGTGGTTCAAGAGGTGGTTTTGGTGGTGGCCGTGGTGGCAGAGGTGGTAGATTCTAAACTCATCATACACAAACAACAAAATAGTTACCGTGAAGAGGATGAACTTCCCTTTACGCCTGTATAATATATGAAAGTTCGATTTTTTAAGTCATTTTGATCATATGCTATGTACCATGCAGAGTTTAGATGTTCTTAACGAACTTGATTGGTTTGATACCAGGCTTTAGATCACAGGCCTCGAAGATGGAATTACGTAACTCGGATAACCCACCTCTCTTTGCGAACTTTTTCCTCGTCAGGGAGTTGGTGAAGATGATGCTAGGCTCTGATGGTAGGTCAAGTACACCGCTTTCTTTCAAGTGTCGTTCAACTATTTTTGGGCTTTTCAGTAAGTCAACTTTTGTCATTACAATCTCGAAGGGCACGCCCGAATCAACAAGCATATCTATGATTGTGAAGTCATCGTCACTAAAACCGTCCTTGGCGGAGATCAACAAGTAGACTCTTCTCAGTTGTTTTCTTCTATGCAAATACTCTAGAACTTGTTCACCTTGTTCAATTTTACCCCTCACGCCGTAACCTGGAGTATCTATCAATCTAAACCTTTTACCAATGTTAAAGCAGTTCATGGTTTGAGTGAATCCAGCTCTTCTCGAGGAAAATGCAAACTCTTTGTTCTCTTTCAGTTTCAATTCTGTCAACAACGAGTTCAAAAGTGTTGATTTCCCCACGTTACATTTCCCCAAAAACACAACTTCCGGGAGTTCAGTGAATAGGTTACTTTGATTGTTTTCTGGAGCTTCGTCCTTAGCTAGTTCACCCTCCATATCATCCTCGGATTTCTTCAGTAGCTCCTTCTCCTTCATGAAACGCTCTCTTTCTCCGGGTATATCCAAAAACTGAACTGTTGACCACTCTAACTTGACCTGGGTGGTATGGAAGAAGCCATGAATCTCACCAATGACACCTTTTGCAGGAGGTTGCTTGAACTTGCTTCTGTATTTGTCGTTGAGGGTTTCTGTACTAATCGTCTCTTCCTTCTTGATCTTTTGGACCGGTTTAGTGACTTTTGGTCTAATATTTACAGCAGCAGCTCTTTCTGACTTCTCAACAGATTCTATGGACTTCTTCAGAAGGCTCACCATGTCTAGGTGAGCTCTGGGAGTAGTGCTGAGCCACCTGGCCCCTCTAGAAATCATATTGTTGTCAGGAAGACTCAATATTCTTCCTTCATCTCACAAGACAAAAACTTCATGTTGATGTGCCAAATTCCGAGATCCGATCGGAAAGTAATATCGTTACGCGCCACACAGAGATGGCAAGGTACAAACACGACACGAAACTTCCAGCTCAAAATGAGGAAGAATGCCTAATTGATAGTGCAATCTGACCACGATCAACAAACGGATATGTTCCTACAACTGCTGTCCTATGTTGGAATTGTTACTGGCTTCGTGTTCCTGACCTTGGCCATCGCCTCTGGGCTTTACTACGTCTCAGAACTCGTTGAAGAGCACACTGTTCCTACAAAGAAGTTCTTAAAGAGAATCATATATGTCATTGTTGCCATACATGTGCTACTCCTCGTTTTTGACGGTTTCCCGTGGTTGCTGACTCTGTTCTCCATTGGAACGTACGCTATATATTACCAGAATCTGAACAAGTTCCCCTTCATTGTCCTAAAGAGCCCTGTCTTCATAGCCAGTTGTATCTTAGTGGTACTAAACCACTACTTCTGGTTTCAACATTTCAGCAATCCTTACATCCCACCTCCTCAATTCAGACTGGATCCAAACTATAGACCACCAAAATTGGCCTCATTTGCTGAAGTCTCATCGTTCTTCGGTATTTGTATTTGGTTTGTTCCATTCGCATTGTTCGTCTCACTGAGTGCTTCGGATAATGTGTTACCAACGACTGCTGCCGGCTTCGATGACAAGAAATTTGATGACAGAAACGGTAAGAGCAAAAGAAATCAAGGTTTAGCTAAGGTAGTCGTTGGTGGTGTCAGAGACAGTATCTATGCCGTTTCTCGTACTTTTGGTTATGAACTTGATCCGAGTCATGGGAGAATAATATAGCCAGCCAACTTGTTCAATAGACACGGAAGCTGCGAAAACATACCTTTCATATCATAGCTTAAAGCAAAACCATCATGTACTTGAATTGTAGCCGCGATTGATTCAAATCTGCTTAGTGTCTCTTCTTTTGGTGCCTGTTCTGGCTCTACACGTATTGCTTTGGAGATCATGAAATTCGAAATATACAAGAATTCTCAAGATCCAACTCCAACAGGACAGAACTCCAATCACCACCCCTCACATAGCCAACTCACCGCTAATGCACTACCAAGATACATTCTGGTCCTCGGACTATCACAGTGGCGTGAAAGCACTGCTATCAGTGCTCGAGAACGGACTCAATGAAGGGAAAGCTTCCCTCGCTTATTTCACCGACTACACAGACATCATTGAGCTGGAGGGCTTCAAATTCTCCCAATTGGCCATCACCCAGCAGCAGCATCTTGGTTCTCTGGAGAGTTCTGCAGAGTCGAGCAATGTTCCTAGTAGAACACTCGCCCAATTTACGGGCGATGATCAGCTTGTGACACTTGGTGATATTGGAAAGAAGCATGCTGAATATGGTAAACAAGTTGGACTGTCCCATCAAAATCTTGTCTCAAAGGTACAAAGTGAAGTGGTCATTGAACTGGAAGACTTTTTAGAGGATTACAAGGAGTTAAATGATGACACTAGAAGACAGTTGCAACACTTGCTCAACATATATCACAAATCAGTTCAGGGATCAAAAGCACTAAAGGACAAACTCGAGGCTAAGCAAAGAGAGTTAGACGAAACTGTGGGAACAGGTAAGATATTACACGCTGAACACACTACCCCTGAGCGTGTCATACAAGATGATACCGAACACTTGTCACAAAAGAACGACTCAACGTCACAGGTACCACAGAAGAATGATACAACAGCTATCGATGAAGAAGAGGACAACGGTTTCGAATTCCCTCTAACTATTGGTGAGATTCGAATTGAAACAGTTGAGGGGTTGAAAGATGTCTTGAATGACCTGGTAGATGAGATTCCAGTGAAGAGAAGAATGATTCCAATTCCTGGTATCAACAATGAGTACTTTAAGAGTCAAGACTTCTCCAACTGGGTCCGCTCTAGATTCCCAAAACAAAACACAAGAAGACAGATAGAAAAGTTTGGTCAGGGTTTGATTAACTTGGGGCTGATGAGTAATTGGAACAAATTAGCACAGAATGTGTTTTTATCTGATTCTGGTTATTACGAGTTTACAGATTTAACTAGGTACACTGCTCGCTTTAAAAAAGGTGAGGGACAACATGAGCCAACATTAGCGGAACAGTACAAGCCATTGATCAATGTCACTGCTCCCAATTCTAAAGAAGTCTGGAATGGTCTAAAAAATAAATTTGTTACCCACAAAGACAGATATATTCTACAGGAAGAGCTAAGGACTTTGGAATCAAAGTACTTCCAATCAATAATTAATATACTAGAACAGAAAACTGAACTGGAATCATCGATTTTGAAGTTTACGAAAAAGGCAGAGATCTTTGACACGAATAGAATTGAAATGTTATATAAATTGCATTCCAAGTTCGACACTATCATAATCGAGCAAGCTACCCAAAACCTTGAACAACTGAAAACCAATGCATCCCAAGTTAAGTATGATGATAAATTATCCAAATACTCACTTCTTAATAACATCATTGAGAGCCCAGGTGGCTGGTATTGGCCTAATATTGACACAAAGCTCGTGGGTCTTCACAACCTTTCCAGTTCTACCAATATCTTTGAAACTGACCTAGTCAATCAAACCTTAAATGAAGAATCAAAGGATCCTAAGCTGACGTCTGTTCCTCTATTCTTTGGTACTGTTGTTGAGAAACTTTCAGAAGAAGCGAATCTAAAGGACTCTTTTAAGTCAAAAATTGACATCATCAAGGCCTCCAAAATCAAGAAACTGCTGTTACAGAATAACTTTGAAGACACTGATTTAGAGAAGCCTGTCAATGAGAGAATCTTGAACACTATTGAAGATTTATTCGAAAATTTCGAAGCTCGTGATATCGTAAATTTCTTAAAGGTTTGGCTGTTAGAACTTCCTGACAGTTTGATCCCATTTGCAATTTATGACTCCCTTCTTCATGATTATGATACCAACGAATCTATTGATGTCAAAATCCATGTTATCGGCTCAATCCCAAGGCAAAATTTGGCCTCCTTATTATGCCTAATTACATTCCTAACAAAGATCTTCCCCAATTACAAGGAGCTAACAAAAGCTGAACTCAACATTCCATTCATTCATTGGATTATGAGACCACCACCAAAGAGAACTTACGCTAATATTGAGGATGATTTGATCTTACAGCCCCTAATTGATGATTTATTTAATAACGACTTCCAGAAAGCACTATATCAGAAGCTAGAATCCATGGAGAAATACCATATTGAAAAGAAGAAAAGAGCGGAAGATTCTTTGGAACGTCTGAGAGAAGTCCGTAAAGAGTTTCCACAAGTTTCGAAAACACATCGCAAGACAGACAAAGCTCAGAACGCTGAAAACCTTACAGCTGATGGGCTGCGACAATTCAAGACCACACCCGTTCCATCACCTAGAGGGACACCATCATCATCCCCAAACAGAAGTCGTTCGAACTCCAATCCACGTTCAAGATCAAACCTCTTGTCGCCAACTGTTCTCTCTAGGCCTTCTGATAATCTACCAAAGAGAAACAAGAGAGATGCTACCATCTCCATTGATGAATAGTTTTCAGTTACATGTTTCTACTTCAACTATCGTATTAGAACTAATCAGGGACGCATCTGTCACTGTAATGGTATCCTAAAGTTTAACACTCCCTTCTCAATATTAGTCTGTCTACAGGGTCCAAGTCCAAGACTTACAATTGTGATAATGTCATGAAAACGCGTAGACTTACATAATTGTACACGCGAAAAAGTTACGCGTCAAAGACGAGTAGAAAAAAAAAAGATCACAAACACAAACAAATGTTACGTTCGCCACGGAATTATACAGAACCAGTCACCGAGAGTCACAATGGGCGTTGCTAGGAAACTCTTTGAAAACACCAAGATGCTCCTTTTGGAGTCACCTGATATGACGGACTCTGAGCAACTCGAAGTTGAGAGGATCTTGAAAGAGTACGAAGTTCCCTATGAAGTCAAGGAGATTACTGAAGAGATCAATCATGAAGAGTTCCTAGAAAAGGGCTTCACACATATCATCTCCAACAGCATCATGTTCACATTTTATGAGTTCACCCAGGATAAGCTGATACCAGTCGTTAATTCTGCATTCATATTCACAGCGGTAGAACTTGGTAGACAGCCAGCTATCAGACCTTATTCACCTGACCCAAGAAATGTCTTGAAGGATGTGCATGTTTGCGTTGGTGGTCTACCAGAATCAGATAAGGAAGCTATTTTTGGTGGTGTAAGAGCTTTAGGTGGCACTTACTCTGAAACATTGAGCAAATTTGTGACACATTTGATCTCAATGGATCCTCGTGAAGACTGTTGCATTTGTGTTCAATCACTAAAGGATATCAATATCCAGACTGTTCTCCCTGAATGGATAGATGATTGTTTGAAGTTTAGAAAGAGAATTGATGAAACACCATATTTATTGAAGCCAAATGTGCCACTTCAAACCCAAATTGAGAGTTTAAAGACGCTAGATGTTCAGATCAAATACAACATAGACTATGAAGCTGAATATAATTTCTTGAACGGAAAGAAGTTCTACTTTGCGGCTGATCTTGATCTAACGGAGCGTGCCAAAAGATCATTTATCACGCTGATTGAGAAATCAGGTGGTGAAATTGCCTCGGATTTACAAAAGGCTAATTGCTATGTTGGAAAGTACAGAGATGGCCAGGAATACATTGAGGCTAGCAGGAATGGCATTTATGTTGGTAATACGAACTGGATCTACTTTATGTTTGAGCATCAAAAACTCATATCTCCATTTAAGAAGTTACTTCATCATCCAATTGTTCGTGGCGGTCTAAAAGGTATGGAAGAGTTTGTTATCTCATCGACAAACTATTCTGGTGATGCTAGATTCTACGTAATGAAATTAGCAGAAGCTCTAGGTGCCAAATTCACTGCATCCTTGAGTCAGAAGAATACTCATTTGATTACAGCTATGCCAAGTGGGAAGAAGTTCCAGTATGCTCTTAAATGGAATTTGACAGTGGTGAATCACCTATGGCTAGAAGAAACATATTCCAAATGGAAACTGCAACCGGCAAACCACCCAAGATATTCTCATCTACCAAGATCAGTGAAGTTACAAGATATAATTGGAGAAACCTCTCTCGATCTTGATGTTTTGAGAAGCTTCTATGACTCCAGTTACACTGAGGTGACAACAAACATTATTGAGGATTCTGAAGATGAAGCATCACATATCACATTGATGAGCAAGAAAAGCTTCATGTCTGAAGAGCAAAGTCATGACGAAAACAAAAACTTACCAAGTCAGACCAACAGTACTCCTAGAGAAACACCAGGAACAGAAAAAGAAACAATTCCCCCAGCACCACATAATCATGGCTATTCCATTCCACAGCCAGTCGATCGGTCGACGGCGCACCCATCTATCGAGGAAGTGGAAATAAGACATGAACCTGACAAAGAAGCTACTGAACAAACTCCTACAAAACCTTCTCCTATCCCATCTGTCCAAGCTATCCCTGCCACTCCAAAATTGAAGGCACTACATGATGTTTCCAATAGTACACTTCGTACATCGAGTGGCAGAAAGGCGAAGAGTATAGCTGCTGCCAAGTTACATGAGGATATGGAAGACCTGAATAATTTCCAGAAATCACATAGATCAAGAGATGTCCCACTGCTTCCTGAAGAGATTGAGGCCAAAAAGAGGCAGAGAGAGGAATTGCACTCTAGCAAAGAGACTAGAGAAGGTCCAAATGCCCAGACTCCTAAGAAGAAAGCTAAGAAAGGTTCATCATCTTCAGTATATGATATCATTGCAATTGCTACTGGTTGGGAAGTTGAATTCTCAAGAGCTGACTTGCAGATCTTACACAATTTGGGCATAAAGATACATAAAGAGCTGAAAGATGACATAAATGTCATTATCTCCCCAAAAGTGATGAGAACAGAGAAGTTTTTAACTGGTTTAAGTTACCGATTGGACTATATCATCTCACCGTTGTTCCTCACTGAAGTTTTGAGTAATTTCAAAGAGAATCCCGATGATCTGACGAAACTACCTGAAGCTAAGAGTTACTCTTTGGATGAGAAGAATAAAGCTTCTGTTAGAGCCCTGACAGATATACGGTTGGAAACACTGTTGACCAAATCCAGGAATATTATTGATTCTGGCAATGGGATCTTCAGTGGATTAACAATCAACATCACTCCCAAAGTTCCAGGTGGTGCTCCAACGATTACTAAGATCTTGAAAGCTCATGGAGCAGACAACGTTCATGTGTTGAAAACTTTGAAAGATTTGAAAGATCTGAAGTCATTAAAGCCTTGCGAAAACAAAGAAGTTGGCCACATTTTGATTAGCACTGAAAAGGGCGTTACCGAAAAGGCAAAGAATCTCCTTATTGCTAATGCGGCAACGGGGAAGATTGTTGAATGGGATTGGGTTGTTGCGAGTATCTTCAACATGGACATTAATCA